>JARHVA010000555.1:305000-397500 GCA_037957365.1 Torreya grandis
CAATTGATGACCATGCTAGACATTCCATCGTATATTTTTGTGGGAGAAAATATAGGTGTTACTACTACAATTTCATCTACACAGTAACTCACAAAGGTACATGAGAGTTATAATAATGTTTAATTATAAATATGGATGTTTTATTTTTAATTGTCCTCTATACTTATGTGAATAGTTGATGCACAAAACAATTATCTATGCAAAATCCTTTGATGCATCTTCTCGTAATATTCAAATGATTAGCAGGCATGATGTGGTACACTTGACAATTTTATTTGTAAATTTTACTATTATATTTCAATGATTTTATCAATTTCATTCAATGTTTATGAACTAATTTTGAATTTTTATTTTTTATATATACATTTGTTTGGTCCTACCCCTTCTATTATCAAGAGTAGGTCAATGACTACTATTGGTGATCAAATTCACACTCTTGTTTTCTAGCATGAACCTATCATTGACACTATTGAGTGTCAAATTCAATTTGACCATGACCACCAGATTACGATAAGTGCACTTATGAATAATTTGTGTATCATTTCAAAAACTTAACTTATTAAGAAAGTTTATAATAATATTTTTATATGAATAAGTTGAGTTGTAGGCAAGTTTTGAGTGGAAGAGGACCCATAATGATTCATCTCAAAGACCCCCATTTATGACAAAGGCATCCAAGGGAGAGGCCAGTACAATAAAGGCAAAGGGAGTAATTCATTTTGATGAATAGGATAATGCTTATGACATTTTGATGTATGCCTATATGGCTTGATGTATAGTTGTTTAACCTTTTTTATATGCCTATAGAACATCAACCTAGGATATTCTATTGTGTTAAAATTTTGTACACCTTTATGGTTTATACATATATATAATTGAAACATTTCACCTTTTAAATATTCTCGTTGATTTCACCTTTTGGATTTTATTATAATTTACTAAATATTATATTACATGTTCACATTTTGTATGCCTTAATGGATTTTTTGCCTTATAAAATATGTATAAGGGCTTATTTATAATTGAAATTCAATAGATGCAGCTATAGCTTCCATATTATTTATAAGAAAATAACTGCAATTATAAAAAAACACAATGCACATCCTATCATTATGGCAACTACCCTTTGATATGTCATTTTAAGAAAATGTTAGAAACCTCATCCACATCATCACCCAAAGAATAGAAAATGTAAGAATGGGCAACCACAAACAAGAGGAAAATAAAATCCTACCAAGTACAAGAATCAATCAGGAGATAAAAACTCTCACAAGTTTCTTCATCATCATTGCAAGTAAGTATCAACAATGGAATTTTATTGGATTCTTGAAATGAGCATTTACATGATTTTCAAATAAGATGTTAGGTTGTTTTCAAATGCATTTACTCTAAAAAATGTATTAGATCATCACTGACATAGAATTGGTACTCCATTAATATTTTTCAATAATGCTTTGTACTATAAGTGCATGCATGAATGATATATCCATAAAAAAGGAAATCCATACTGAATTGTATTATTGTGACTGGACCTCTCTTTGTGGTTGCAATGTGTAATTATCTATAAATTCATCTAATTAAATAATAGTACCAAGCGGAAATATGTCCTTACTTAACTTGAATTGTTCATCTATCCACCAATATTTTTTCATGTGCCTTGCATACTCATATAAAATTTCTTTCCTAAATTTGATAATAAATTTAGAAATAGGTATTTATTCTATAACAAGTTTGCACCTTTTAGATTCCTTTCCATCTTTTAATTGATATGTCATAAATTTATATTTATTAAAACCAACTAATTCTTATCCAATTCAATGTGTACTCTTCTCATGAGCATAATTTCTCAATTTTGGCAATCCACCACAAATGTTGCAACTTCCATCCAAACATGCTTTGTTATTAAAAAAAATTATCCATCTAGTCTTTCATAAAAAATGGTTGGAATAAATTCCCTTTTTGATTTTAGTTTAGCTTCCATTCCAAACTCTTTTAGAATTTTTTCATTATGCAAAGTACAATGAACATGACAAAAAATATCATAATGCATAAAAAATTCAACATGTTTCCTAAAACAAGTAGTGTGTGTGTGATTAATTTTCATATATAAATGTTTACCCATTTCAAAATATTTTTTACTAATAGAAATTTATGGATATTTTTTGACAAATTTAAAGTACAATTGTATTTGAGTCATATCCAAAAATGTTTTGAATTTGGTTCATGGTTATGATAACCAACTCTTCTTTTCACTACATCTCTTATATTAGGTGATACCCTTGTGTTATCTTTCCAAAATTTTGAAATTAAATATTTTAGGGCATCTACTACAGCTTTGTCTTTCCATGGGACTCTATCAGAGAATTACCACAAGTCATTGTTATTGGAAAAATCAAGTCTTGTATGTGTGATTAATAAGAATCCAACAAGGGAGATTAGTATTTTGTTAGTATGATGAAAACCAAATAAAAACACACTAATAAACCTAACACCTCAAGCCTAGACACTCAAGGAGCAAGAGAAAAATACAAGTAATTATCAATAGAAGTTAAAACAAACATTATTTACCTTCCTTGAGAGCAAGAGTTATATGTTTTCTATGTAGTAATGTGCTCAATCATGTGATCAAAGAATCTTTGGCAATGGTGCTCCTTGCATCATCTCTCCTTGTCACTCTAGCAATGTTGGGCTTAGCCTTGGCTTTCACTTGGATTGGATGCTTCTCTCTCTCCACAAATGAGCATTATAACATTACACCAAAGATCTTGTTGAACAATGGGTGAAGCCTTGTATTTATAACCTTCCAAACTAACCTAACTCAAGTGTGGTCAGGTTTAGTTTAGCCATGGTTAGGATTGGTATGGGACAAAGCCATTAATATTTTCAATTAATATACACAACTCAAAAATCTAGATATTTATTTGATATTTTATGAGTGCTTGACAACTCAAAAAATATGATGTCATAATGGTGACATAATTTTAGATATTTGTGTGATGTCATTAATATAGATTTATGATTTTTTAGAAATAAAAACTCAATAATTAGCCATGGGATTTTCACCTATGCATTTAATTAGGTCTAACCAATTAAGCAATCTTGATCAGGTTAATTTCCATTTTTGAATCTTGACAAGTTATCCATCATACATGGTCGAAAAGGTCATTTTGATAGGTCACAACTTGACCAAAGATGAAATAGAGAAAGATGATGATTGCATATAGTTAATTGCCCAAGTTAGAGATATATTGATGTAGTTTAGAATATGCATGTCATGTTTGCTAATAACTCAAAGCATTCCAGTGATTTTTAGGCTTAACTTGCGTTATTTACAAGAAGTCAATCTAGTGTTCATTTAGACATGAAAGTGGCCAAAAAAGAGTGTTTATAGTTTTCCCATGTTTGAT
This sequence comes from Torreya grandis, assembly GCA_037957365.1. Lineage (NCBI taxonomy): Eukaryota > Viridiplantae > Streptophyta > Pinopsida > Cupressales > Taxaceae > Torreya > Torreya grandis. Next base: position 308,408 of record JARHVA010000555.1, read on the forward strand.
AAGGTGTTCTAAGACACGGGCATAATAACATCTTATCAAAGAATGAAAAAGTTCTTAATTCCTTGGCTAAGAATAAAAATCCATGCAATGATGGAATGATGTTCCAAACAAAGTTTGGAAAGCCTATGATGCCCCCTCGAGGGAGTGGTTGACACATATGATTAATGGAAGGTCCCATGAAAATAAGTAAGATGAAGAATGAAATCAACCCATGGATGAGATTAATGTAATTGAGATCATGCTTCCATGCTTTGATTAAAGGTACTAATTTCCCTAAAGTTAGTTGTAATCAGTAATGAAGGTTGAAACACTAATTTACCTAAAGGCAGTTATAATTAGCTGCATAGGTACATGTCCCAACAAGGTAGATAGATTTAAATAATGATTTTCTCAAAGGTAGTTATAATCACTAAGATGACCTAGACTAAAGAATGATTTTTCCCCAAATAGGGTAGATTTGATCATGATAAATTGGTTGTGCCCCAATAGGGAAAATTGGCAAGAATAACTCAAGGATATAACCTATCACATAGAACAAATATGAGTGATCACAAACATATATGTGACGGTCTAATGAGTGAAGAATCCATAAACAACCAGGAACACAAGGATGCACAAAGTGATGAAAGAGATTATTAGAATAAAAAAAGTGGTTGAGCTGACTTGAGATACGTCATGTATCTAAGCACTGCCTATATAGTCTAAATAGACCTCAAGCTAATGTAGTTCACCCATAAGAAGGAAACAATAGAATGAGGATAAAATAGAAGAATAAGAATTGATAAATTTGAATGATTTAGCTATACCTACCAATGTGGAGATACTTGTCCTTATTAGCATTGATACAACCAGAATGGTCAATGGGTTTATTTGATCAAGGAGGGTGGGAGGATTTTCCAAAGTGAACAAGGAGAAGTTTTTATGACACCATTACTTGTAATCTCCACCAAACTATTTTTTTTTTCATCACATGATGGTATGAATCATGATATAGAATGCCATGGTGACATGGTTGTAATGTGCATAAGGACTAATTCCTGATCCAATACATAATTAAAAATAATACACTAATGATAAAAACCATGATGATAATTTTGATGTATGAATATGGATGAATTCAAGTACTATGTGCAAAGAATTATCCAATGAATGCATATAGACTAGGTTAAGGTATTAAAATGAAACCAAATAAATAGGCAAACAACTAAGCAAACACACACAAAGCTCAAAAATAAAAGCAATAGAAAGCATCTTATCATTAACCAATTCAATAGCTGTATGTGAAGACTTAATGGAATGATAAATAGATGGTGCCCCCAAGAAAGGCTATATTTAAGGGAACAACATGTGGGGATAACATATCCTGGTATAAGCTACACATTTTGGTTTTGCCCCAATAAGGCAAACACTATAAACTTGGCCTAAAAGTGTGAATTGGATAACCACCATGAATTTGTCCTTGTAGATCAAATTGAGAATTGGTGACTAAGTTTAGATAGGATAAAAAAAATTGTAATTTGGGGCTTTATATCTGTCTAGGATATTGTAAGTCAATTTTTTAATTTCTAGGATTTTGAATGTTTTCACAATTTTTGGGAATCTCAACTCAATTGAGAATCAAGAGATATAGAATGGTCCAACTCATAAAATGTTGAGATCATGGCTTACACATGCTCATAAAATGGTGAGATCATGAGATAAACTAATAATAAGGCATAAGCCAATAAAATAGTGAATGAAATCAATCACCAAGACTGGCTAAGCTGACTCCAAATGTATTAGGCAATTGGACACTGCCTACATAGTCCCATGGCCACAAGGTCTAATGTGGACCTCAAGTTAAATGTAGTTCTCCTATAAATGGTATGAAACACTATCATAAAATGAACTATGAAAATAAAAATTTGCATGATAAAATTCATTAGAACACTTTAGTTATACTGACCAACTAGAATATGCACGTCCTGAGTGGCATAGATACAATCTAAATGGCCCAATGTTGAAGGCAGGCATGTTTTTTCAGGCATCTCAACTCAATAGATAATTACAAGACATGGATTGGGTTAACTCAAAAAATGGCAAGATCATGGCTTAAGGTGTCTATAATGCATATATTTTAAATGCATAATGCACACAATGGTGACTCACAATATGACGAGACTGTTTACTAAAATTAATTTTAAAATGGTGAGGGTGTTGGAAAAGGGGTGACTGATCTAACCTTAATGTAAATTGAGTGTTTCCTATATAGTCCTGAAGGACCTCAAGTCAATGTAGTTTGAAGGGATGGCAAGGTAAGAAAGGATGGTAAGGTGAGACAAAGGGAAAGGTAAGGAACATAAAAAGGTATGAAATAATGGCATGGTAAATGGCAAATGGAAAAGGTAAGGTAAATGGAAAGGTAAGGCAAATGGTTCTTTTGTTACTACTAATTTGGAGATTTTCATCCTGATCAACATATGATACAACTAGAATAATAAGTTATTTAAATCGCTATCCTACACCTCTTCTAAATAGTTGCTCTATCAATAACCTTTTGCTGATTTGGACTTCAATATTGCAATTATGATCTTTGTTGGTCATTGATTATATTTCCTCTAAACTTTGAGACAAGATGTCTTCATAGACTATGTAAAATAAAGTGCATCCAGGCATGGTAAATAATGATAAATATTCGATTGAAGGTCTAATTTGAAAATGGATCATAATGGAATGTATAATGGTTGGGTAACAAATGAAGAATGAGATTTGTAGGCACACATAATGTTGTTGATTTTGGATTTAACATAATTTTATTTATGGTAGGCCAAAGACTTATAAATATGCTCTTGATGGGACCACCTAATTTTTATATCGTTTGGGCCTGAGAGATGTTTCCATCTAATTGTGATGTAGAGTGGAAGTTGTACTGATGTTATCTTTGATAATGTCTTCATCAAGCATTAAATAACTATTGTGCTTAGTTATTGGTGCCTCGAAGAGGTTTACATCAATAAATTTGTCTTTCTTGTCCCATAGTGCCTTCAAGAAGGTTTCATTAAGGAATATTAACATTTGATTTTGATTATCTTTTAGCACCTCAAATAAGGTTTCACTAGAAGATGTTGAGTTTGGACTTTGATTTCCCCCTAGCACCTTTGAAAAGGTTCCATTCGGAGATTATTCTTATTAAACATGAATGTGGTCTTGGTCCCGCTAATATTCTATAATTGGTACATCACCCTAGATGTAGTTCAATAAGGTATGATTCTATTTGTTCCAATCAACACTTGTGGGAGGTGGAATGTCAATATAATATCTATGTTGGTTGGTGTTAATAGCATGTGGAATGATAATGGAATGGTAAAAGGCAACACACTCCTCATAAAAGATATTATGAGAACATATGTTGAATCTAAAGTATTTATCCTCAAAAACCATGGACAATTAAGTTTGAGTCATATCCAATAATGTTTTTAGATATGTTTCACAATTATGAGAACCAACTCTTCTTTTCACTACATTTCTTGCATTGGGTGAAAGTCTTGTATTATCTTTCCTAATTTGAGAAACTCTTTGAGAGTATCAACTATAGCCTTATCCTTCATCAAAGTCTAATAGAGAATGCCCAGAGCTTATTGGTATTAGGTTTATTGTATTTCACATCTTTCAATTTCTTTAATTAATGTTTTTCTATTTATATTAAGTGTTTGGCTTGTTTTTAAAACCATTCATTTTTTCCTTATTTGGTCACTTACTACACAAGTTGTAAGTATACGTTAGTTAGCATTATAATAATGGGTGCATAATTTTGGGCCCATAGTATGATATGCATCATGTATATTTTTAATAATTTTATTGTTTTCATCATCCATGTTAGATGTCTTAGTCCTAATGTGTACATTATAGTTCTCATCTTAATCAATTTTATCAATGAAACAAATAATTGACATCTTTGACTATCATAATCCAAATTATGAAAGAAAGTATCCCAAATTTGTTGATTCGGTCTTCTTAAATGGTGACCAAAAATTTTATTATGCATCAGTTCTAAAATAATTTCATCATCTTCAATTAAGTACTTGTCTTTTCTATGCACAATTCTTGGAGGTGTTCTTAATGGTAGAATTTGTTGAGAGGGTGTTTCAAAATCATCATTACTTTCATTTTTTATAGGTGGGATGAAATTTTATTCATTATTTAACTCTTCATTATATGTTTCCATGAAATTTTCTTGATGGTTAATTTCGTCATTATTTGTTTCCATCAAATTTTCTTCATCTATGGGGGGTAAAGCATCATACCTAGACTCATCATCAATAAAATCAAAAACTTGGAACTTTGAATGTAAACTTCTAACATTATCTAATTACTTATTGTCAATTTCATTATTATTCATTTTATTATGGTAAATTTCATCATTATTCAATTCATTATGGTCAATTTCATCATTGTTTAATTCATTATTGTCAATTGGCTCATTATATATGGCATTTAGTTCATTAGGATTAGGGTTTATACCTTGTCTACCATGAAGTTTTTGCATTCGTATCTTAATTTTCTCTCTCAAATATTATAATTCCTTTAGGTTTTTATTCTTTAATATCTTCCTCTTCCTCAAATGTGATCCATCACCCATCAAAGACAATTGTGTGGGGTCAAAAGTACATAGGTATTGTAGGTCCTACAAAAGTACATAGAGAATGTTTGTGGGGATAGAATTCTTGATTTGGGTTAAAAATAGATGTTAAAAATTGAGCTTAGTCTATACTAATAATAATATGATTAACATGATCACAGTATTAAATAATGTGATCATGTTATTCTTGATACTAGGTTCTGCTTCAACATACATATTGAGAAGTGAGTTTTGTGTATAGTAAAAATAATATGATTGTATTATGTAATAATACAATAATGTTATGTAGTAACATGATATCATTATTATTAATAATCGATTAGGATTAAACATAGACATTAAGAATTGAGTTTTGTCTATATTAAGAATAACTCTATTGTGTTATTAAATAACATGATCATGTTTTAGATTAAGGTAAAAATAGGTTTTGAAGGGATCCCGAAACCCTGAAACAAAGGATGAAGGATATAACAATAATGTCCACAAGTGAAACCTATTACCTACTTCTAAGTATCAAAAATAGGTTTTATAGGGACCTGAAACCATAATTCAAGAACATCAAAAGATAGACCCCAAGTTTTACAGAGACCTAGAAACTCCAATGTGATAAGAAAACAAAAAACCAAAAAATGGAACCAATTATTACATCCAACTAAAAGAACCAAGATAGTAAGAACTCAAAGAATAACATGATCATGTTACTAAATAACATAATTATGTTATAATTAATATAGATTAGGGATTAGGTATTAGGGACTAAGGCATTAGTGCATAGGGTTTACGGATTAGGGATTAGGGATTAGGGATTAAAATTTATGTTTTAGGGTTTATAAATTAGGGATTACAACATGTAGGGTTTAGGTTTAAGGGTGTATATAAGGTCTAATTTCTCTATGTCATGTGTGAACCTATTATTTTCTACAAAGAATGTTAATTGGGACTAAAGCGATTAGTAAATAGGGAAAGTTTATGGTTTATAATTTAGGGTATAGTGTTTAGGGTTTAGGGTACATAAGGTCAATCGTAAAGATAATTCTTAGTCTAAATTATGTTAATTTGGGCTAAAATGATTGGCTCAGGGTGTAAAGAGTTTATATTTATGGTTTAGAGTTCAAGGATTAGGAACTTTAAGGATTAGGGCTTGGGGTATAGATTTTAGGGTATATAAGGTATAAACATGAAGGTGATTAGGGCAAATTAGAGCTAACCAACACCCAAATCACATTTTCTAGTCATGTTATTAGGTTAAAAAGGATTGAATAGCCCCAAAGTTTTGGTCATAGGTTTAAAACATGCATTTTATGACATCTCATGATAAAATAAGTTATATCATAAGGCATGTATGTTTATATCATTTAATGGGTATTAGGGCATAGGGATTACAATTTATGTTTTATAGATTACAGCATAGGGTTTTGGTTTAAGGACTTGCATATAATGTCTAATCACTTTGTGTCATGTGAACCTAATTCTTAACACAAAGGATGTTAATTGGGACTAAATATATTATTAGTCTAAATGATGTTAATTTGGGCTAAAATTATTGGTTCAAGGTTTAATGAGTTTATATGTATAGTTTAGAGTTTAAGGATTAGGGCTTAGGGTATAGGTTTTAGGGTATTTAAGGTACAATTGTAAAGGTGGTTATGGTAAATTTGAGATCCTTGAACCTATAGCTATGAGTTAAAAATGTGATTTTGAGCTCAATTTCCCTCTACATCATCACAAAATGATCCAATTAAGTCAATTATGGTTTAATGAGTGATGCAAATTTGACCAAGTTCATCTCGATGAACATAATTCTTACTATATATAAAGGATGTTAATTGATTCAAAATTTATTGGTTTAGGGTTTAGGGTATATAGTTTAAAGGATTTGGGGTTTAGGGCTTATGGCTGAGGGTTTAAGGTAAATGGTATAGGGTTTATGGTTAAAGTTAAATGGTAAAAGGTTTAGGGTTTAATATATCAGATATAGGGTGTAATCACTAAGGTAATTGAAGAACATTTAAGATGCTTCTTCACCTATTTATGATAATTAACTTCATGTTTGCATTTTTGATAAAAGTAGGGTTAGTTAAGATATGTACATGTTACATATATTTTATACAATTGATTGAGCCATAAATTTAGTTTAGGGGCTCAATTTTTCCCAAATCATGTCCCTAATTGCAAAATTTGACTAATTGGATCAATTCATGATAGAAACAAACATTTAATTTTTCTACAAATAATATATTGCTCTTGAAGGGGTTTAAATTGGCCTCAAATGCCTCCTCAATTAAATGAATCAACTGTTTGGTTAATTATATATGACATGAAATTAGGGTTAATTTCACTCCATATCACATCATATACAATTTAAAATAGGTTCATGTGGCTCATTTTAACCCTAATTACCTGCACAATTTAACTAATTGACATTTGCATTCATTAGCTAATGACTTCAAGTTTATTTAGCTCAAAACCACATTCTATATATGTAGAACTTGCATATAAGTAAATAATGTTTCTTTGCTTCAATCAAGCTAATGAAATTGGAGATGATCATCCCCCAATTCACATTTTAGAGACATTCAATCAGGTTAAAGGGGCTCGAAATAGCCCCAATTTACTTTAGATGCACCGCTAGATTGGTACTCCAAAGGCTAAGTTTTGGCCATAGGTTTAAAAAATTCATTTTATGACATCTCATGATAAAAATCAGTTCTATTGTAAGGCATGTATGTTTGTGGCATGTAGTGAGCATTAGGGCATAGGGCTTATAATTTATGTTTTAGGGATTAGGGATTAGGGCATGTGGTTTAGGTTTAAGGACCTATATATAATGTCTAATCGCTCTATGCCATGTGAAACTAATTCTTCTTACAAAGGATGTTAATTGGAACTAAATTAATTAGTAAATAGGGAAATTTTATGCTTTACAATTTAGGGTATAGTTTTTGGGGTTTATGGTTTAGGGCTTAGGTTTTAATTTCTATATGGTTTAGGGTACACATGATCAATCACCAATATAATTGAAGATAATTTGAATCACTTGGACCCATTTGTGACTATAAAATGTGTTTTTGGGTTGTCATTATACCCCATGTCATCATGTAAATTGAGTAAATTAGTCAAATAGGGCAATCAGTCATGTGATTTAGTCCAAACTGAGCCTTATGAACTTAATTCTTAGTCTAAATTATGTTAATTTGGGCTAAAATGATTGGTTCAAGGTTTAAACAGTTTATATTTATTGTTTAGAGTTTAGGGATTAGGAACTTTAGGGATTAGATCTTAGGGTATAGGTTTTAGGGTATATAAGGTACAATCATGATGGTTATTGTGGTAAATTTGAGCTTCTTAAACCTAGATCTATGAGTAAAGAACATGATTTTGGGCTCAATTAGCCCTAACATCATCACATATTGAGCCAATTAAGTCAATTGTGGTAATAAGTGATGTGATTTTGACCAAGTTCAACCCTGTGAACCTAATTCTTACTATATATAAAAAATGTTAATTGGGGATAAATTTATTGGTTTAGAGTCTACAATTTAAAAGGTTTAGAGATTAGGGCTTATGGATTAGGGTTTAAGGTAAATGCTACATTGTTTAGGGTTAAAATTAAAAGGTACATGGTTTAGGGTTTAAGATAACAGATATAGGGTCCAATCACTAAGGTAATTGAATAAAAATTGAGCACTTGTTCACCTATTTCTGATAATTACCTTCATATTTGCATTTCTAATAAAATTAGGGTCAGTTAACCCATAAGTGTTGCATACATGTTATACAATTCATTGAGCCATAAATGTGAATTAGGGGCTCAATCTTTCCTAAATCATTCCCCTCATTGCACAATTTGACTAATTAGATCAATTCATCAAAGAATCAAACTTAATTTTTCCCCAAATCATATCTTGGTTTTGAAGGGATTCAAATTGGCTTTAAATGCCTTATAGATTAAATGAATCAACTCTTTGGTTAATTATATATGACATGACATTAGGGTTAATTTCACTCTAAATCACATTGAATATATATAATGTAAAATACATTCACATGACTCATTTTGACCCTAATTACCTCCACAATTAAACTAATCAACATTTGCATTCATTAGTTGATGATGTCAAGTTTATTGAGATCAAAACCACATTTTATACATGTATAGCTTGCATATAAATAAATTGTGTTTCTTTGCTTCAATTGAGCTAATGAAATTGGATCTGATCAACCCCTAAATCACATATTATATTCATGTAATTAGGTTGAAGGTGCTTGAAATAGCCCTAATTTACTTCAGATGTATAGCTAGATTGGTACTCCAAAGGATAAGTATTGGCCATAGGTTTTAAAAATGCATTTTATGAGATCTCATGATAAAATCAATTAGATTGTAAGGTAGGTATGTTTTTAGCATGTAGTGGGAATTAGAGCATAGGGCTTACAATTTATGTTTTAGGGATTAGGGATTAGGGCAAGGGGTTTAGGTTTAAGGACCTGTATATAATGTCTAATTGCTCTATGCCATGTGAACCTAATTCTTACAAAAAAGTATGTTAATTAGGACTAAATCAATTAGAAAATAAGGAAATTTTATGGTTTATAATTTAGCGTATAGTGTTTGGGGTTTATGGTTAAGGTCTTAGGTTTTAATGTATATATCATTTAGGGTACACAGGGTCAATTGTAAATATAATTGAGGATAATTTGAATCACTTGGACCCATTTATGACTATATAATGTGTTTTTGGGATGTCATTATACCCCATGTCATCATGAAAATTGAGTGAATTAGTCAAATGGGGTAATCAGTCATGTGATTTAGTCCAAACTAAGCCTTTTGAACTCAATTCTTAGTCTAAAGGATGTTAATTTGGGCTAAAATGATTGGTTCAAGGTTTAAAGAGTTTATATTTATGGTTTAGAGCTTAGGGATTAGGAACTTTAGGTATTAGGGCTTAGGATATAGGTTTTAAGGTTTATAAGGTATAATCATGATGGTGATTGGGATAAATTTGAGCTCCTTGAACCTAGATCTGTGAGTAAAAATGTGATTTTGGGCTTAATTAGCCCCCACATCATCACAGATTAAGCCAATTAAGTCAATTGTGCTGATGAGTGATAAAATTTTGACCAAGTTCATCCTTGTGAACCTAATTCTTACTATATATAAAAGATGTTAATTGGGGTTAAATTTATTGGCTAAAGTTCTACAATTTGAAAGGTTTAGGGTTTAGGGCTTATGGCTTAGGGTTTAAGGTAAATGGTACAAGGTTTAGGGTTAAAGTTAAATGGTACAGGGTTTAGTATTTAAGATATCATATATAGGGTCCAATCACTAATATAATTTAATAAAATTTGAGATACTTGTTCACCTATTTGTGATAATTACCTTCATGTTTGCATTTTTGATAAATGTAGGGTCATTTAACCCATACACATTACATACATGTTATACAATTTATTGAGCTATAAATTTGGTTTAGGGGCTCAAATTTTCCCAAATCACACCCTTAATTGCATAATTTGACTAATTAGATCAATTCATGATAGAATCAAACTTAATTTTTTGCCAAATCATATCTTGCTCTTGAAGGGGTTCAAATTAGCCTCAAATTCCTCCTAGATTAAATGAATCAACTCTTTAATTAATTATATATGACATGACATTAGGGTTAATTTCACTTGAAATCACATTAAATATACAATTTAAAATACATTCATGAGGCTCATTTTGACCCTAATTACCTTCATAATTGAACTAATCAACATTTGCATTCATTAGCTGATGACTTCAAGTTTATTGAGCTCAAAACCACATTCTATACATGTATAGCTTTCATGTAAATAAATTATGTTTCTTTGCTTCAATCGAGCTAATGAAATTAGAGTTGATCAACCCCCAAATCACATTTTATAATCATGCAATTAGGTTGAAGGGGCTTGATATAGCCCCAATTTACTTTAGATGCATAGCTAGATTGAAACTTCAAAGGATAATTTTTGGCCATAGATTTAAAAAATGCATTTTATGACATCTCATGATAAAATAAGTTATATCATAAAATGTAAAATGAGTTACACCTTTAAAACAAGTAATTATAAGTGGTCAAGTCAACATATTAAAATGCTTCTAAAATTTATGAATTTTAATGTGATACCATGACACCTTAATTTACTATCCAAGGTTAGGTACCTTTCTCATATCACATGAAATAACACCACTATTAGGGAGCTCAAGAACATATAAGGTCATATATAAAATTTGAGGTAAAGAATAAATTTGGGTTTTTGGGTGTTATGAATACATAATGTGATTGCATTATTAAAGTGATCACATTATTAACTAACACAATCGCATTATTAATGTGGTTAATAATGTGATTGTATTAATACCATGATCACATTATTGACATGACCCTACTATTTGAATTTAAATTCATATCCCATGCCTTTTGGCTCAAGAATGGCTTGGATTCTTGAGCCTAAGGCTTGGACCTATCAATCTATAGTCGAGTCTGAGAGTTATGATTAAAAAAAATCAACTTTGATTTCCAAATACACTACAAATTTCAATATGAAAATTCAAAAACTTAATACCACCATGACGAGCACACTCTTCTCTTTCTAAAAATATGATTTTTATAATTTTTAGACTAACTTTAGGTTTCAAACTATGTTGATTTATAACTATACCTTTTTTAGGCCACTACATGACACAAGCATACATTCATATACATGTTCATGTAATTTTTTTTTTGTTAATCAAAGTGAAAAATAAGTTATTTGATCACTAACTAGGCCTAATTCTACACATATTCAAGAAAAAAAAAATCATTTTTTTAGGTAGTTAGGCGCATCACACATATGGCTATCCATTTTTTATCAATTTTTAGAATCTATTTACTTAAAAAAATCATAAAAAAATTATTCATTAGAAAAATATAAAAATATATAAGTCAAAAACTATAAGATCTTATCTAAATTTTCCCTAAAGGATTTCAAAAAATATTAAACGCTGCTCAAAAAAAGGTGCACCACATGGTTGTCTATCTACTCTATTTTATTTACAAAAATAAGATTTCCTCTTCAAATTTTAGATGTTTGACCTAGTTATACTTAACAATATTTTTTAAAAAATAATGTTTTGGAAACTAGACTTGAAATGCTACATTTCATGTTGTTACACTATCTTCAAATTTGAAGTGTAGATATCTCAAATTATGTACAGAGTTTAGATTTTTGAAATTTTAGGAAAATCATGTCCACAGATAGGCCACTTTTTGTCCCCCAACTTTATACACTTACCCCAACACAATACATATCTTCAGCCCAAAATTTTTAATGTATATTTTTAGCATTCAACATATACCTAGCCATTTCAGTGATAGTCTTATGTTTACGTTCAACAATGCCATTTTGCTCAGATGTGTAAGAAATAATTTTATCATGTTTAATTCCATATTGCTTACAATATGAAATAAAATCATTGATAACTTATAATCAATAATTAACAGTGCTTAATATACATAAATAATAATGAGATTGTTTTTTAATGAAGGCATGAAACTCAATAAAAGTGTCTAAAACTTGATCTTTTGTTTTCAAGAAATAAACCCAAACTCACCTAGTGCAATCGTTAATAAAAGTTAAATCATACTTTTCACCATTAATATAAGGAGTTTTCATAGGTTTTAAGAGATCACTATGAACCAAATGAAGCTTTTTAGTAGCACACCAATATTGTTTTTTAAGAAACATTCCTCCATGAATTTTACTAGCCATACAACCACTACAAGTAGAAGTAGTAAGAGGAATTTTAGGAAAATCTTGAACCATATGAAGTTTGTTCATAAGTGTAATACTTTGATAATTTATATGTCTTAATATTTCATGCCACAAATTAGCATCATTAGAAACAATCAAATCATGAGAATAAGAGGAAGAAGAGAATCCAGTAAATTTAAATAAATTATCATTGTCTAAAAAAGTAGTAGAAACTATTTTAAAATAATACTTTGTATATTTAACATAACAAGTGTTATTATAAAATTCTAATTAATAGTCCTATTTGCATAATTGAGAAATAGAAAACACGTTCAATTTCAAATTAGGAACAAGCAAGACATTATGCAATTCACCATTAGGGATTTTAATAGTTTTTATGGATTTAAGATTGTAAGAAGCAAGATTTTCAAGACTTAAATTATTATTAGATATATCTGGTTCTAAATAAATAAACAACTTAGCATTAGATGTCATATGTTGAGTAGCACCATTATCAACAATCTATTTGAGAAGCATGCAAATCACAAGTAAAACCAATTCTAGTATTTGAATTTTGTTTAGCTTGAGTCTTAGAGTTATTAATGCTAGCATTGTCTTTGACTTTAATTTTTCTATTTTTGATATCATGTTTCTTCTTAAAGTAGTGATTGTCCTCATGAGTGTTTTTATCATAAAAATTACACTCTAACTTTTTCTTCGGTTTGGAGTTAGACTTTTGATCTTTTTTTTTATGTGTATTATTGGACTTAACATGTTTTTTGTCATTCTTATGTTGATGTTTAGAGACAAAAACATGTTCACTACTCTAAAGACTACCAAATTGAATCAAAATTTATTCTTCTTGACACAACAAAATATAAAATAAGTTAAATGTCAACAAAGTAGATAAAGTAGGAAAAGCTAGTTGTGAATGAATATTTGTAATAAACTATTGAAAAATTTGACGCAAACATTTTTTCATGATAATAAGAATCAAATTTAAATCTAAAAGTTTAACACCTAAACCAGCTAATTGAGAATGCAAAGAATGAATTTTAATCAAAAAATCATCCATAGTTTTGAAGTCATTTTACTTTAAATTAGATAGTTGATATTGAATTTGAATTTTATGAGATTCATTAACAATGTTATAAATAGATTTAAGCTTAAACCAAGAAATGGATGTAAGAAGACAACCATCTATATGTAAATGCAATTCAAGGGTCATGGCCATGTCATTCAATCCTAAGGCCTCATCATTTTTTATTTTCCATTTCTCTTTAACTTCAACTGAGGTATTCTTTATGTCAGGTTTTGGGTTTATGCCATCTACTTCATTTACCAAGTGTCTACAAGTGAATATATATTGCATATGCAATTTCCATATTTGGTAATTGGTATATGTGAGTTTAAATTTAGGCAATAATTGAGTCATTGTTCCTCAAAAGCCCACCTAATACACAAAAAGAGAATAGGCAAGAAAAGTCACTTAGACAAAGGAGATACGGAGTAGGAGCAAGAAATTCAAATAAAATATGGAGTCAAAATGCAAAAGAGATATCAAAGAAGAAATGGGAGTTGTAAAAGGATAGAGAATTGTGAAAAAAAGGAAATAATGAGATGGTGATATATTTTCTAAGTTACAAAGGAAAAGATAAGAATAACCATTTGGGAGCTTTGATGGGACTAGATTTAAGGAAAAAACTTGGTTATTTTTAAATTAAATATAAGCCCACTTAAATCATCAATTTAATCTATATATGAATGCAATTCCTTTTCGTAAAAAAAAACATCTAACATACCACTTTATGGATAAAAATCTCAAGTTGTTGAACTATATTGAAGTGATATTTGAAATAGCAAAAGATATCACTTGTGTTTCTTTTTAGTTTTGATTTTGCATATATATATATATATATATATATATATATATATTAAAAAAAATGTACCAAATTAAAACTACAAATTTGGAAATAGAATGCTATAATTTTTTTAATTAAAAGAAAGTTAACAAATGCAATTTGAAAACAAAATTTATGAAAACTTTAATGGAAGTTTAATAACTTAACACAATATTGAATTAATTCACTTGAGCTTGTACTAAGTCAGTCACTTTATTTTTGAGACATGGGAAAAGGAAAAAAGTAAAAGTGCAAATGTGTCAATCCTCTTTGAATTGAAACGCAAAAGATAAGAACACGTAATAATAAAAAATAAAGGCATTTAAGTATAGAAAAAGAAAGTAATGATTATTATCTTGATGTAAAAACACCATGACTCATACTAAGAGGATCAAATCAATGCTTAGATGGTTAGGTCAATTTAGATGAATGAAAAAAAATTGGTTCCATACCTGGTAAAGAAATGCACACGGATGGGAATGCAATGAAATGTGAAATATAGAATGGTGATTTGGGCATACTATATGTCCACCTTCTACCAAAATAAAACAAGTGGAAACACTAAGCTATAAGAGATAAAAAAAATGCAGACATAGCTAGGAGGAACTAGTGAGCCAAAGACAAGGAAAAGGGGAACCATGTAAATGTTGTGACTTATTACACCTTTACTTCAGCACTCAACTAGACAAGGCACTTTTTAAGGGGCAAAAACCCTATAGAAAGCTCAAAACAACTAACCAAGACTCTTGGGAAAGAATTTATAATGAGATACAAATATCTCTTTGAGAGATAAAAATGAATATAGGTGAATTAAATAGGGAGTTTTTTTTTGTGATAGATGTTTAATGGTCAAATAAAAAAATGGTTGTAAGAAGAATTAGATAGATGAGAAATAAACTCATAATTTTTTTTTTTAAATTTAATCTCAAAAAGAAGGACCTCTAATAAATATTAGTGTTAGAACTAAAAAAATATGATTTTTTTAATTTAAAAAACTAGAAGGATGAAAGCAACCATATGTGTGATATATATTTTTTGGGTTGCTTGATGTGTATGCAACACAAAACTTTACTTGGAGACCCTCTTAACCAGGTGAAAGAAGGAAACTAGGTCTTTTAAAAAACCTACAATAATGAGTTAGAGACAACTAATTTCAAGCAAAACAAGAGAGATGGATTTAAATGAATAGCAAGGGTGTAGTCCTTGCAAAAAAAAATTGTAAAATCTCCCTAAAATTATGCACACTTTCGAAAAAATGTCAATAATATGATCTTAGCTCTAATACCATGAAGGATTTATCCCAAAAATAATCATCAATGACATAGTATGAAAGTGAGGAAATAAATAAATAACAAGACAAGTTACCTCTCAAGGTGCAAACCACAAATGAGACAAGAATTTTAAAGTGGGAAACCGAATATATTGGATAAAAATCCATGTGATATTATTAGAAGGCTTGCAACCAAAATTTTCATAAGTACAAGATTGAATCAAGATCATAAGAGAAGAAGAGAGAGCTATGATATTCTAGTGAGTAAATAAGAAGAGGAAGGGCTCTTGTATAGAACTAGAGAAGGATAATGGGAGTTAAAAGAATTTCTTTAGTACCTTACAATTCTATTATTTGTGTGCCACTTGTGTCCTAGTATCTTATAAATTGAAGGTAAGTGTGTGTCATGTGGGATAAGGATTTACTCATGCAAGTAACTCCTAAATCTAAAAGGAGAACAAAGATGTGAGTGACACCTCATGGAATCTAGATTTATGTGAATTAAAAATTCATATAAATAAAAATTCCTTCAACATAAAAAGGGAACTTAGGATAAAATAAATTATCCTAAATAAAGGGTAAAACTAACAAATAACATATGAGGAGAATTCCCATTATGAGGGGCTTCATGACCATTCATGCATTTAAGTCTAACCCCACCAAAAAGTACAAATAATAAAATCCGAAAATCCACAATACAATCGACAATGCTTTTAATGGTATAAATTTTAGAGAAAATTTGTTAAAAAGTTAGGAATAAAATAATTCAGCATATCTAAAATATTTTTCTTCTAAATTAATAATAAAAATATAAATTTACTTTGCAATAAATATCTTAATTCACAGCCATGGATTCAAAGTTCATTTTATTCTTCATGGATTTGTTAATAGAAGCCGTTACTCTATTTATTCAAATCTATCAAATATACCAAGTATTTTTTTCAAATACTTTATGTAAATGATATTTATATTTGTATAATGTGAATCATTATCCATCAAAATAGATATAGTGTGGTGGAAATTTCCAAGAAAAAGAACATTTTATAACTTAAGACATCAAGAATTATGGGAAGAACAACCATAATACGAAGATATTTTAGATCATCATCATTATAGAATGTCTTTTCCTCTTTTCCATATGCTTTTCGCAAAAATATAAGCACATATTTCAAGCACAAATAGAGCACAATTTGTTAGAAATCTAATACAGCCTAAAAAACACTTTATCCATTTTTCATCATCTTGCCTATGGAACTCCCACACATATAGTAGAGTAATTGTATTGTGTAGGAAAATATACTATAATAAAATATACCAAGGTAAATATCAATATTATCCTCTAAATTTTTTAAATTGAGTACATAAGTATTCTATCTAGTAGTAGTTTATAAAAAACACTAATTGATTTTCACACTTCAACTCTACTTCCAATGATATGTGATACAGTTGAGGGTACACATATTAAGTTATCATATTTCCCTAAACAACATTATACTTATATGAACTATGTAAACTGACACCATTTCCATAGTGTTTTACTGCAAGGAATCTATGATGCACAAAAATTATTTTGGGATGTGTGTGTTAATGATCCTAGTGATGTTCATGATGTTGATCATTATAACTATTCTATAATTTAAAAAAAAAGAATGCAAAAAAGATAAGTATTAGCAATACCAACATTCCAAATTGAAAGAAGAATTATTTTTCCCCAATTAATTAGATATTGTGCATATCCTATTTCTCCCTTTTTATTGAATCCATATCACAATAGGCTCTCCCCAATGCATAATATTTTTGATAAAAATTATCTAGAGGGCGTATGAAGATTTATAATACATTTGGTATAATAAAAGGGAGATAGATATTTATTCAAGATGTAGGTGTAGAGTTACAAAGAGTTCCCAAATCATAGTGGTGTGTTGTGTGCTTCATAATCTTTTATGAATGAATAATGTAGATAATCCAAACATCCAAGTAAATCCATAACCTAATTCTAAGACTCAATTGTATCCTCAATCATTGGAAAGAGATCAAAGTAAATCACAAATAGATATTATATTTGGTGAATGGAAGAGATGATATAATATTATTTTGGAGTAATGATGTACTCTTTTCCTTGACTAATATGTAATTTTTATTAAATTATGTACCTCATGAGGTGTAACTATTTTTTATGCATGAATAAAGTGTAGTGTTTTACCTATGAAAAAAATATTTACAATTTGAAGTTGTACCTCTAACATCTTCTCCATTCATTCACTATGTTGTTACATTTTTGCATGTTCAAGTTTTATTCTTTCATGTTAAATTTATTTCATTGTTTGAGTGAATTGATGAATACATGTTTCCATTCTCTCTCCCAAATACTCATTGGAGGCTCTTTTTCTCTTTACATGTTTCTTCAAATGAGTTTCTTGATTTAATCCTTCAAATTTTCAATGTTGATAGATAGGCTTTCTAATTTCCAGCTCATGTATTTTTTATATGTATAAGTGCTTACATTAACCCATTATTTTCTATTGTACCATCCCATAATACCAAACACATTGGGTGTTTTCCCTATTATGTCATCCATATTTTAATAAAAACTCCATGTTGAAGGTGTTGCCCCTACCATGTTTCTAATTGTGTATCCTTATTGAAGGTCTTATTCAACTTGTTCCATTTGTATTTTCATTGAATACATGTGAAAGATATTCCAAAAAATATATTTAGAGCATTTTATACTTTATCCTAATGTTTGTTGGCAAGATACCCATGGTTTGTTTTTTCATACACCTCTTCAAATTTCAAAATCAATGATCTCACTACAAGTTTAGGACAAAGCTCCTCCTTGTATTCCTTCTTCACAACCTCATTTTCTTCATCACTATCATGTGCATGGATTAATGAAATTATTAGTTCCATATTTGAATCATCTTAATCATCAATGATATATGCATTATTTATATCTATTTTTGAATGAGGAATGGAATGGCCAAATTTTAGTGAGCCCTTCTATTTTATTTAAAAATTGGAATACTATTTTATTTAGAGTTCTACATGAATAAGTCCATTTTGTGCCAATTATTTTATTGTGTTGACAAACCCATGTAATCTTGAAAAAAAATTAGAGTGGGTTTAAGATCCCATGATTGAATACCTGAAAAATAATCTTAGATGTTTTCCATGAAATTGTAACATTTACATCACCTACAAAATTAATAGTTCTTACAATCATTGACATTTGAAAAAAACATTTCCAAACCAAATTATCTAAGATTCATTTCCTCTTTTTAAGAAATATAAAAAGACCATGAATTTAAATAAGTGGAAATTAGAAATTCAAACATATTATGTATTAATTTATATAAAATTGTTTGGGGAAATATATAAAATACTATCCACTTACCTTAATACTTAAATTGTATTTGATATTAAATATTAAAACATGACATTAGATTTTTTTAAATATAAGTAATTAATATGGTACAAATAACATAAAACTCAAGATAGGCCTGGGATGCAGCTTAGTCTAAAGGAGATCACATACAGGGAGGCATTTCATGTCATGATTACACTCTGCAATGTTCTCTAGGCCTTCATATGCAAACCCTATCAATTTAATTCAATAAATCTGGGATGATATATTTCAATCTATGTGGATCATGTCAGAATTAATTTTGTGGATAAATTTTAGATTTGATTCATAGATCAATGGGGCAATAGTGTGAGGTATAGGAAACATTAAAGATATAAAAAGTTTTAAAAAGACAACATGGGTTTATAGAAAATATAATATTTTATTAATGCCCAATAATAACCCTAATAAGGTAATACTATGGAAGAATAGTTAAATTTAAATAATAACATGCAAGAGAAGGAGATAAAGCATAAAATAGAGTTGAGTTACTTAGATCTTTCTCCTAACAATTTGTCACTATTGAGTAAAACAATGGATCCAAATATGCCTCTAAAGTTGAGGTTGAAAACTAGAATTTGAATTTAAAACCTAAAACAAGGATTTATGTTTATGAATCTTAAGTAAGCCATATTTGTGTTGGGTCATCTCTTTGATTAATAGAGCTACACATCTTTGATCCTCATAATGAATAAGATATCTTTGAGATCCTTGGCTTCCTCTAAAAAAGTAGTAAAACTTGCCATGGATCTCATAATATACTCGATACCTAAATTCAAAATGTTCTTCTGATTCTTCTTCATTATTATAAACTTTAAATATACATTGATGTTGTAGATTAAAGTGTTATGTCTCCATAAAACTTTTATGAGATCATACCTGCAATCGACCTAAAGGAAATCTCAAACTAAAATAGAGTTTGGTGTACTTGAGAGAAATAATACATTCATTTTTATTTGAAGATAATTCTCCATGTAGTGAATAGTTTTTTGTTTTAATGGTTTCTAATGACTATGTCTATGTTTATTTTATGTAGGATTTGTAAATCATATCCTTGATGCCTCTATGAATATCATTTTTCAATATGTAGAGAAAATCAATATATTAAATTAATTAAGATGTGGATGATTGATATTGATACCAATTCCCTATATTAAATATTTACATTTACATATAGAAAAAATTTACATTGGGCGTACCAAGTAGAAATATGTGGGGGGTAGAAATATGAGTTGGTCGAGAGCACGGTTTGAGGATTTGATGCTATAGACAACCCCAAAATCTGATGCAAAAGATTTAAAAAATCTCTTGAAGCTTAAAGGTTCTTAGGGAGAAATCATTTCAAACCATTTTTTATTTTTTTTAGTTTTTATAGAACTTAACTTTAAATAAAAAGGTCAGACTTTTCTTTTTTATAAATCCTTTTTAAGTTAAAACACAATTCCCCGGCTTTTTTTTATTTTAAAAAAAAATTATATATGGATAAATGTTCCTCCCAATTGTAAAAAAACACACCTAAAATGTCAAAATACTCCATAAAAATAAGAAAGGATATGTAAGTGAATAGGAAGAAGTGAGAAAAAATGATAAGAATTTGACTCAATGGTATCTAGAACATGGATTCCTCCCTCTTGAATCATGACAATGGATAATGTAACAATAAATATTTCATACCATATGATGAACTAAGAAATTAACTTTGGATGACCTTCTAAAACCCCTTTATTGATCCCTTGCAATCAACCCGTAGCATATCAAAGTTGCCTCTTGTAGACCTTTTTGTTATATAGCATTGAGTAAGCATGTTGTATATATATTTGCTATTTTATGTTTTAAATGTTTATTTTATGAATAGGATAGTATTATTTATCATTATTAATATTTTGGATTTATTACTAATATAGCATATGCAGATCTTAAGGATAAATTATGATGTAGAGTAGGTACCCATATCAACTAGATAACATGACTGGATTATTCACTAACTTACTTGTAATAACTAGGTAAGCTAACCCAAAGAAAATTATTCACTAACTTACCTATAATAACTAGGTAATCTAACCCAAAGCAACACCTGTAATATTTTGGTTACCTTTATCAACTAGGTAAGCTAACCCATAATAATAGATGAATAGTTGAGGGTTAGTGCATGGCATGGGGGGGAGTGGATAATTTTGGCATTTAAATTCATTTAAACAAATTCACATATGACGTCTGAGCCATAGGTTGGGTATTCACTAAGCTAGGACCATTGATGTAGTTTTAAACAAAATAACTATGTACACAATTTTAAATAATAAAACCACATAAATGGATTTAAAGAATAAAACTACGTACATAGTTATTCTACTATAATGAAAAAATAAGGTGTTGATGCCTTTAATTTGGCATCAATGTAGATCATGACAAGATAAGAATAGATCTAAACTCATGGTTTAGGGCATCAATGCAAACATAAACAAAAAAATTATCTACTATACATTGATGATGGCACACTAGAGGAAAGGTATGTAAGTGTTTGGGCTGAATTAGAAATAAATTTAGTGAAATTTGTTGTATTTGCATTGTTGTTTTGTTAAAATTATTTTTTAATGCATAATACATCTTCACATGCAAAGGGATCTATAGAAACTAGAAATGAACATCCTAACCCTCCTAACCTACAAAACCCTCCAAACCCTCCTAGATCTAAAAACCCTCCTAACCCTCCTATAGTTCCTCAAGCCCCCCAAGGTATTCAAGAGGAATTAGAATCCCAAATCATAGAAAATAAAATTGAACATCAGAATTTAATTAAGACAATGATGGATCCCCATTTAGACAACCCCCATTAAAATTTTGTAGAAAATACATTAGAGACATAATTAGGTGAAGTTGAATCATTAATAGGTCAAATTGACAAGTGGGATGATTATAGACATAGATGCAAGGTATATTATTCTAACAAATTATCTATCGCTATTATGAGAGATAAAAAAGAACCAAAGCCCAAATTTGTGTATTTTTCATTGATGCAAAAATTAGTGAACTGCTAGATATGATAACTATGAGGATTATAATCCACTAGTGCAATTACAAGTTGATCAAACCTATTTTTTTAGACCAATGGTGGATGGTCTTTGATCACCTGCCTTGAAACAATAATGAGGTGCCTATGTATTTTTTTAAGAAAACTCTATTGTGAGTTCTTTCTTAATGAATTTTGAGTTTATTTTGATTTCTCAGAGTTTAGGGATAGAGGAAAAGCCTTTGCATAGGATAGGTTGGGTACATGTCATGAATCTAATCATCCTATGAGATCACGTATCGATAAACCACATCCTCCTTAGACATTACCCTCTATAGTCAAGGAGACTATAAAGATTAATAATTTTCATGTACTTATGTGCTTATTGACACCTTTTTTCAACATATGAACCAAGTTTTTCCTATTCCTTCTAGCAAGGGTGGACATGGGGAGGCTTCATCTAGTGTTGCTACCTAACGAGCTCACTATTGCACATCATACAATGTTATATGTACTAGAACTGAGGAGAATGATGAGGATATTATGCAAACCACTGATGGTGTTCTTTTTGAGGGCCTAGATGATATTGATCTTACTATGTTTTAGTCATCTACATATTATTTGGGCACCTTATCTATAGCTTCAAAGGTATCTTTAATATTTACTTGTAGTAAAAAAATGTCAGACGTATTAAATTTCAAATATTTATACAATTTAAAAGGTGATAATTATTTTTCATAGAAAGCTTAATAATGTATATGTAAATTTTTATGTTACAACAAGATTTTGGATGCCACATGAGTATGTGTTTCTAATAATACACCCATTTATACATATACAAAGGTAATTTTTAAGGATTAATTGATGTTATGGTCAATTTTATATGTATGTTTATATATATATATATATATATATATATATATATATATATATATATTTATATATATGTTGAAGTGACTAATAATGATATTTTCTTTGTTCAGTTGATGACCATGCTAGACACTCCATTTTATATTTGGGTCAGAGAAAATATAGGTGTTACTACTACAATTTCATCTACACAGTAAATAATAAAGGTACATGAGATTTATTATGATGTCTAATTATAAATATGGATGTGTTATTTGTAATTGTCCTCTATACTTATGTAAATAGCTGACCAGGAAACAATTATCTATGTAGACTCCTTCGATGACATCTTCTAGTCCTATTCAAATGATTAGCATGCATGATGTGGTATACTTGAAAATTTTATTTTTAAATTTTACTATTATATTTCAATGGTTTTGTCAATTTCACTAAATGTTTATGAACTAATTTTTATTTTTTATATATACATTTTTAGGGTCCTAACCCTTCTATTATCATGAGTAGGTCACTGACTCCTATTGGTGATCTAATTCACACTCTTGTTTGTTGGTTTGAATCTATCATTGACCCTATTGAGTGCCAAATTCAAATTGACCATGGCCACTAGCTTGTGATAAGTGCACTTAAGAATAATTTTTGTATCATTTCAAAAAATTAACTTGTTAATATAGTTTATAATAATATTTTTATATGAATAGGTTGAGTTGTAGGCAAGTTTTGAGAAGAAGAGGACCCATAGTGATTCATCTCAAAGACCTCCATTTGTGAGAAAAGAATCAAAGGGGGAGGATAATACAAGCAAGGTAAAGAGATTAATTAATTTTGATGATTAGGATAATGTCTTATGAAATTTTTGTGTATGCCTATATGTCTTAATGTATAGTTATTTAACATTTTTTTATATGCCTGTATGGCATCAACCTATGATATTCTATTGTGTTCACATTTTGTACATATTTATTCCAAAGTAATGAGTAGTGAAATGTTGAGAAAGCATTACCTAATACCCCCCCTCCAATGTTGAACTGGGAGAAGGTATCAAGAACGTATCTATTGATGGAGCTAGTAAAACTGGTGACAAGTGAACACAAAGATGGTTTCACTAAATAAAGCTCACCAATCTACAAATAAAGACTTCAAGGCATAATGGATCGATAACATGGATAGACAAGCTATCCCGAAAACCTAATATGAAACCAAAAGAATGCTAATAAGTACACAAACCAATATATGTATAAGTGGATGCAATGAGTACTTGAACATCATCTTATGGATACTCTAATCACTCTAAAATTATCAGATTCTAGATGCAAGTATGATAGATGTTGAAGATACAATCAAATAAAATACAATTGAAATTTATATCAATAAGACATGAAATGGTCCTTAAATGGGTTCTAGCATCCAAGTGTCTGATAAGATACCCATTTACAATGGAAGAATAATTTTTTTGTCATGATAAAAATTATGAAAAAACTCAAGGTGGTAATAAAGGAGACTTGAGATGTCTTCATTGAAGAATGTAAGGTGTTAATAAAGGGGCCTTGAGGAGACATGAACTTTATAAAAATGCATGAAATGAATGATGGTCTAACATAATGTGAACATCTGATGAAGTTTAGACAATGCCAATTGGTCATGTAGACTAGCAGGAACACTGATTTAGAAAAAATTAAGTTTTTCCATGAGGGGTCTGACCACCTTTCATACTGGGCCTCACCCACCAAGATTCATCAATGAAAGGATGTGTCATAAAGGGTATCAGTACTTACCTCCATAGGTGACCGAATGAGCTAGCCATTTGTGTGATTTTATTTTTGGAATGAGAAAAAATTATCAAAAAAACTCAAAGTGCAATTCTATTTTTTTTCATGAGAAAAAATCACATAAAAACTGAAGGTGTAATTTTATTTTTGTGTGAAAAAAATTTGCGAAAAAAAAACTCTTCTTTTGTGAGAAAAATCTAACAAAAAACTCATATATTTTTTATATCAATTATTAAATCTATGATAACTTTTGCATCACATAATTAAATTTAAAATTTCAAAAAGTTATGAAAAAATAAAACCAAGGTGCACAAAACATAGAAACTTTTCTGAGTGCTTGTTTATAACTAGAGGTTGTGTGGAGAATAACATATGTGTTTTTTTAATAAAAAAACTTATAAATAGTAATTTATTTATTAAAAATAAAATATTTTTTGTAATTCATAATGAAATTAATAATTTAAAACTATTTTGAAAAGAAAAAATTGAGATTCACAAAAGCCAAAAAATATTTTGAGTGATTCTATATCATTTTCCCACAATATAAAAAAGAACAGTCGCTTTTTTTAGAAAATATATTTACAAAAAAAATTGCACTCAGATATCTAAATATGATCAAATTAGTTGCATAAATTCAATATATTAACTCTACATTCTACATTCCACATTCCACATTAAAAATGCACTACTAGATTACTCAATATATAGGAAAGAGAGAGTGAGGTAGACAACCCATAGTTAGTATGTCAACACTATGTGCACACACCAAATTGGGGAATAAAGTGGTATCCAAACCATAGTGGAGTGTGGTCCACTCATATTGGAGTGACTACATTATGCATTAAACACATGTGCACATAATTAAACATTTAATTATGTACATAAAATTAAGTCCAAAGTAAGTTTAACATGAAGAAGTGTGAAAGGAACCCAAAGGCAAAACTAATTTGGGTGATAACCCTTTTCACACCAACCCCCCCTTAAGTGAAACTTAGAAGGAAAGCAAACTATAAACATACAAAAAATAATGGGTCTTGGAAATAAGGCATGATGAGGTATCTATGTACAAAATTATCCCATCAAGCACAAGAGAGAAGGAGAAAACCCATATGAAAAAAATCCCTCCTATGAGAGGATGAAGAAATAATTTCATGTGACTCTCCCAAAAGTCATGTTGAATCTAAATGTCCCTATGAATTCCAATCCATCTTACTTTGATTCACTACAACTACCAAGTCATGTAGGAAATGGTGTTAAATACACAGATGAGACAAAGTAAACACTAGATACCAAGGTAATGGCTAGTGAAATTAACCTAAGGAAGCATTACTTGAGCACACCCCACCCCAGATGTTAAATTAGGAAAAGGTAGCAATGCATATATCTACTAATAGAGCTAGTGGAAGTGGTGACAAATGAACACAAAGATGTTGTCATTAAATAAAGGTCACCAAGATGTGAATAAGGAATTCAAGGCACAACGGATCCATAACATGGATAGATGATTTTTCCCAAAAACCTATTCAAAAACTAAAATAATTCTAAGAAGTATACAAACCAAGATATGTAAGAATGGACACAGCCACTCAAACATCATCATGTAGATACTCTAGCCACTCTAAAACTTTCATAGTTTGGTAGTAGGTGTGATAGATGTCAAATATACAATCAAGGAAAATACAGTTGAAATATATTCCAATGAGACATGAAATTTTCCTCATATGGGTTTCAGCATACAATTTATTGATAAGATACTCATTTACAATGGAGTAGTAATTTATTTTATCCTAATAAAAATTACAAAAAACTCAAGCTGCTAAGAAAGAGGCCTTGAGATGTCTCCACTAAAGAATGCAAGGCACTAAAAAGGGGCCTTGAGGAAACATGAACACTATATAAATGTTTTGAATGAAGGATGGTCTGGTATAATGTGAATGTTTGATGAAGTCAAGATAATACCAATTGGGCATTCAAACGAAACAGTAACATTGATGTGGAAAAAGAGTTATTCTGTGAGGGGTCTGACCACTTATGAGACTGGGCATCACTTTTTAGGATTCATCAATGAAATGATGTGTTATAGAGGGTAATGTTACTTTATTCCA
Source organism: Torreya grandis (assembly GCA_037957365.1). Classification (NCBI taxonomy): domain Eukaryota; kingdom Viridiplantae; phylum Streptophyta; class Pinopsida; order Cupressales; family Taxaceae; genus Torreya; species Torreya grandis. The sequence continues at coordinate 335,106 of JARHVA010000555.1, forward strand.
TGTGTGACTAAATGAGGTATCCACTTGTGCAATTTTATTTTTGGGATGATAAAAAATTGTCAAAAAAACTCAAGTTGTAATTTTATTTTTATACAAGAAAAAACTAGGAAAAAATCTCAATGTGCAATTTTATTTTTGTGAGAGAAGAACTAAGAAAAAATTTAATGTAAAGTTATGGTAATTTAACAAAACCCTTTTATATTGAGCTCTAATATCAAACTGGGATGAAACATTAAGTATTTTTGTCTTTCTTAGATACCCTAGATGCAATGATGAGCTCTAATTTGTTCTTGCAATCTCTAGAATGTACCTACAATAAATTAAAAAAACACACTAAAAGGAAATCCCTTCCAAAAATTAGAATTTATTTCACACCTTTTTGAATCTCAAGACCATCCAAATAGGATGTAATAGAATAGAATACTTAATAAGGCAAGATAATACTAGCTCTATAATTATAGATCTCCTAAGAGGCTACCCAAAGGCTCTTAACCTGCTCTAATACCATGTAATATTTGGATAAGATAGATTTACATGGTTCTAAGGCCTAATGGAAGCACTCTTCCTCAAAATATTGTGTCTTGATAAGAATAAATTGTATTCTTATCAAGGATGCATAAAGAATGTACAATCCAAATGTAAGACATGAATTAATTCAGCTAGAATCAAATGAGTTGCATAAATGTAATATATTAACTCTACATTCCATATTACATATTAAAAATGTACTACTAGAATTATAAATATATAGGAAAGATATAATGTGGTAGACAACACATCATGGGTATGTTAGCATTATGTGCACACACCAAAGTGAGGGACAAAATGGTAGACAATCCATAGTAGAGTGTGGTCTACTCATAGTGGAGTGACTAGATTGTGCACTAAACACATGTGTACATAATTAAACATATAATTATGCACTAAAAATATGTGAACATAATTAATTCAATGAATTTTTTTGGGGGGTTTTCATGAGGGATAGTTATCACTCCATGTTGTTATGCCATGATTATATTAGAAATTTTAAAAAGGTGTTATAAATTCAGTGGACTTGAATATGTTGTGTTACATCTAATGAAACCTTAAAGCATGTCATGATCAATTTAAATTATTTTGAAAACATTTGAATTCTAGTGAAAATATATTTGAATAATAATTCATACAAAATTACCACTTTTTATTTTTTTAATTATATAACATGTAGAAGAGATATAATGAGATTAAAATAATATATACATATATTAGTATGAATAACCTAATAGGAATGTAATACGAATTAATTTAGTTTGCTCATTTCACACTATAAATGCAATAGTTTAAAACATAGAGGTCATTAAGTGGATATATTGACCCTAAACACTCTAAAACAACACAAAACTATCTCTTAAGCTAAAATTCACATCTAAGCTTCAAAAACAATCTTATAATATTGATAAAAATTATCATAAATATTATTTGCAATAGATTATATAGCATATTTAGGTTGTCATAAGTTATCTAGAAACATAGAGATACAAAAGTATGCCATGTTTCAATGATACTTCTGAGCAAAATGCCTACCTCTTTGGCCTTTTCAAGTGGTTCAAGGAAAAAAAAACAAGCCTTTGGTTAAAAATAGAGTATAAAGGTTCCAAAATAAATTTATCTTGGTCATATTTAGAACAAATCTCATGAATGTGTATTTCCAAATGGATTTAATTCTGTGTAAATTTGAATTTATGTTTGGGATCCTTTAATAGCCATGTAGATAATATTTGTAACTCTTCAGGTCTTGTTAAAAACCCAGTTAATATTGGCATGCTATATTTTATATTGGTCAAGATATGTAATATATATTCCAATAAATGAGTTTGAGGCCAACATTCAATATCATCCATGGCATCCATTTGGTCCATTTGACCATGGCTCATTTGCGTTGTTGGATAGCTTGCAGCCCTATACTCACCTCACACCCATTATTAAAATACTCAACCATTGTGATTTTGTAGCAATAGAGAGAATCACAAAGGTAGAGATGTGAAATGATGAGAAAGGGATGAGTATATTTTATGATATACATCATGGATATGCCATAAACCCTTTTTACTATAATATATACTACACATCTCAATGGTGATTTAGTAGTATTTGGTACAAAAATATTATTTTATTTAATATTTAATTTAACTATCATTTCACACCATTATTCCATGTTATCATTCCTGAAGACACTACACATTGTTATGAAAGATTTATAAAATTGTTCTTTGGGTTTTAATAGTAGAAAGTGTAAATTTAGAACAATCAATGATGTCTTATTTACATCTCTTAATTATTTTACATATGTCCATAGCACAAATCCAAAACATTATGCATAGAACAACCCTAGATCATTAATAGTTCAACACAAAATTTCCCTTATATATCAATGTATATACCTATATGTCAAATATATACACATATGAAATCATAGAAACTATGAATTGAGAGTACACTCAAGAATATGAAATATGAAAGTACATTATACTACCTTACATTTTTTATTATTTGCATGTATAATCACAATGCTTCCCAAAACTTGTTTGTTTCATATAATCCCTCAAATTTCATATAATTACATATAAAGGCCACCAGAATTTAGGGTTTAAATAGGTAAGGTTTTGGTCAGACAAATCATTTCAAATTAACTAGGATTTTGGTTTAGACAAGATTTAGGTTTTGGTTTAAAATTGATTTTATACCAAATTATTTAGATTAATTTTCAAATAAACCCTAAACCATAGTTAAATAGAAAAATCCTAGTTTCAATCAAACCATAAATATCTATGGCATAAATTCTAGTGGTTGTTATATGCACAGATATAAACTTTGAGTGATTTAACAAAATGAATGGGTTATCGAAAGCATTATGATTTTGCATGCAGTTAAGGAAAAATATAGGTTAATAGAATCACAATAGAATTTACTTTCATCTTTTATATGCCATGTGATATACAACACCAACATATATTATGTACATTTTTTTGTCACCAACTAACCCAAGTTCTTATAAAGAACATGGGGCCACTAATTTTGAGCCACTAGAATAGAAAAACAACTAATTATGGAATCCAGACATATCTTCATCTTCCAAATATATATTTTAATTGTTCCTTAAAATCTGATTTTCATTCATTTTCTAACTTTTATATACCATTTGATTGGATTAATTAAGAATGAAAAGGATCAAAATAAGAAGGGATAAAGAGAAGAGAGGTTTATATAATTAAATAGTGAATTTATTTAATCTTTAGAAGTTTATTCATTATGTCACTAAGTACTTGGATTTTATGTTTGAATTTTTTTATTTTTGCATCTCAAACCTTGGATAATTCATTGTCTTCAAATAAACATCCCTGGAATCATTTACTCTCCTCAATAAAAAGATAAGGAACCACATGGCTCCATCCCATATCATTTCTTCCCAAACATAGTTTTTTGATAAATATATTTACCTTAAAAAATGGTGTGCCTTATACAAATGGGAAACATGTGTCACCTTTTGGCGTGTTTCAGTACCCAGAGATGTCATTGCATAGCTTATTGATAAACATCACTCACCCCAAGAAAATGTGCATCTAAAACATGTACCACCTTATTATGCATATTAAATTCCATACTACTTATTTCTATTTTGTTTTATTATTTTTTATTACCTAATTATTTATGAATGCTAATTTATTGTAATCTTGATGCATTATTTTACTTGAAAGGAATTAAAGTTACTGGGTAAGTTCATAAATTTGGGGGACAAAAAGAAGCTACTCATGTTGGAAATATTGTCATTGATGTCAAATGTCTAACATTATTGGTGATAAAGGCCCCATTGTATTTAATGGTGTTTTTAATATTCATATCTTGGCTAATGTGTGTAAATATTTATTTAATATTAATGAATATATTTTTGGTTGCATATAAGTCAAAAGAGGGCCCATGGAGAAGTCAAAGAGTCATGGGGTAAAAGATAAAAGAGGAATGGGCTGCATTTTCTCATGAAGAGTCATCTTGAGGAATTCCAAGAGTCACCATGTGAAGGCAAAAGAGGTATCATGCATTTTTCCATGAAGGGACACTTTGAGGAATATGAAAAGTCATCAAGATAAAGATAAAAGAGGAAAGGATGCTTTTGCTTATGAAGGGTCACCATATGACTTTTCAAATGCAAGGATACGAAGGGTCATGCAAGTTTGGTGCCATTTTCCATGAAGATTGAAGCGTCACAAAGGGTGAATGTCAAAGTTCATTTGGAAAGATATATATAAAGGCTTGAGAAGCCATTTTTAATATGAAAGAGAGTGCATGGTTTGTATTTATTTTTGAAGAGAGAAAAGTAGGAGATATTGTAGAGTTCTATCATTTGTTGAGTAAGCAACATTGAGAGATAGTTGTGTTTTATACACAAGAGGGGTTGGTGCTCCTATGGGTTGATGCTCATAAATTTTTTGTAAGGGGTTGGTACTCCTATGGGTTGGTGCTTACAAATACTTGTTGTGTTGGTACTCGGTAAATGGGTTGGTTCTCCTACAAGTTGGTGCTTATAAACTTTGTATTTTGAGTTGGTGTTCATTCATATACTTGAGATTATTTTCAGTGGTTTTTCCCACTTTGGATTTCCACGTAAAAACCTACTCTCTCTCTCTCTCTCTCTCTCTCTCTCTCTCTCTCTCTCGTGTGGTAAAATTATTATTTCAATTTTATTACATATCTTGAATGTATGATTAAGTGGTTAAAGAAAAAAATTAGATTAAGTAAAGAGATATATAATATACTAATTGACCCCTCCCCTCTCAGTATATTTTGTGCTTAACAATTGGTATCATATCAGGTTCCTTTTGAAAAAGTTTTATAGCTTGAAAGTAGATCGGAAAAGCACGATGGTTGGATCACATAAAGGATTTTAGATAAATAAGGCACCTTTGTTTGATGGGATGAATTATGTTTTTGGAGCATAAGGATGAAGACTTATTTGATGGACCTTGGATTTGACATAGTACAAGCAGTGGTGGAGGAATATGAAGACCCATAGACACTTGTAACTTCTCTAGTAGAAAAGAAGACAAGTGAAAATAATGTTAAAGCTTTAAATGTTATTTTATGTGGTTTATGTGATTCAGAATTTGTTAAAGTTATGCAATGTAAATATTCTCATGAAACTTGGGTAAAACTTGAGAATATTTACAAAGGTGATGGAAAGGTTTAGCAAGCTAAGCTTCAAACTTTCAGAAGACAGTTTGAGAGTTTGAATATGGAAGAAGAAGAAAATATAGCAAGTTATCTTTTGTGGGTTGATCAAATAGTTAAACAGATTCAAGGTCTTGGAGAAAATTTATAAGAATCAACTATGGTTCAAAAAAATTTGAGATCTCTACCATTGAGATATAATGTAAAAGTTTTGGCAATTAAAGAAATAAAGAATCTAGCCAAGCTAAAGATGGATGAGCTTCATGGTATTCTTACAGCATATAAGATGCAGACTAAACAAGATAAACCCTCAAAAAGAGAAGTTGCTTTCAAGACATCAAAGAAAGAGAAGGCTGAGATTCAAGAATCAAGTGATAGTTCTAGTGATTATAGAGATGAAAATGGAGCTCTTTTCATTTGCAAGCCAAAAAAGGGCACAGGTAAATATCAAGAAAAATTACATTTTAAATGTTTTAATTATGGAAAGATTAGACATTTTATAGCTAAATTTATAAATAAGAGTAATGATGACAATGAAGAAGGAAATTCTACATACAAGAAGAATTTCAAAGGTAAATTCAAGAAGAGATTCAAGCAAAAGAGTTTTTATTCTAAAAATCATAGCTTAGCCAAAGATAGTGGAGTCAGTGATTCAGAAGAAGAGATTCTATTCATGGCCACACATGAAGATGCCTCTACAAGTAAAAGTATAGATGATCAAGAAGAAGAACAAGATGAAGTTGAAGTGAATATAGAAGGAGAACTCATTTGTGCCTTAGAAGAGTTAAAATCTCTTGAAAAGAAAAATCAAAGATTAAAGCTCCAAATCAAGAAAAATGAAAAGGAGTCAAAAGAAATAATTGAATATCTACAAGCACACTTTGAAGAAGCCAAGAAGAATGAAGAAGATCGAACGGCATAGCTGAAAATAATAAGTAAAGAATGTGAAAGGTATGTTATTGAAATTGCTTCTTTAAAAGCAGATCTTGAGAAAACAAATAAAACAATCAATGATAGAACAGCCAATGACTCAAAATTTGATAATAACACTAATATGTTGAATAATATATTAGAAAATAAAATATCAATGTCAGATAAGATAGGTATTAGATTTGAAAAAGAGAAAGAGGAGGTCACTACTTTTACAGACAAAGAAAAGGGGAAAAGCTATGTTGAAGCTCTTACAAAAGAAGAAATAAAAAGGGAAAAAGTTAAGAATATAGAGGACATCTGAAACAAAGAAGGTTGAAGGGAATAGAGCTACAAAGGCAATTAGGTCATAGATACAAAAATAGGTCCTATTTTTATGGTTACTATTTTTATTGTAATGGATATGGTCATAAGAAAATATAATGTCAAAAAAAAGCTAACAATTTTAGAAATAAGGAGAAGGAAATTCATACAGAGTCAAGTAGAAGCCACAACTTTTTTGCTCCTCTATCAGGCTTTAATAAAGAGGCCATAATATGTTACAAATGTAAAAAATTTAGACACATAGCTCGGTATTGTAGAAGTGTGTTTGAGTCAATCAAGAAGGACCAAAGTTTCAAGGCTCCATTCATCAAGAAGAAATTTTAGATAGGTTCATGGCAAAAGAAACAACTTGAAAAATATATGTTGGTACAGATAGCTTTGCATGAAATAAATGAAGAAAATCCATGGTTCATTGATATTGGATGTTCAAGGCACATGATAGGAGACAAGAGCAAGTTCATAACCTTGAAGAAGATCAATGGTGGTATAGTGAAATTTAGAGAATATACTATTCCCATAATTGTTGGAAAAGGTATAATAAGTTTGGATAATGGTAAAATTAAAACTAAAAATGTTTTGTATTGAGAAGGTCTTAAGCATAATCTTTTGAGTGTAATTTAAATATGTGATTAGGGGCACACACTAAAGTTTTATGTAGAAGGTTGTGAAATTAGAATAAAAGATTCAGATGTATTAGTTGCAGATGCTCAAAGAACAGGCAATAATTTGTATATGTTATCAAACATCAAAGGTCAAAGATGGTGTTTGAGTCAGATTGAAGAAAGTTGGATATGGCACAAGAGAATGGGGTACATAAATTTTGATAATCTTCTCAACATCATCAAGAAATAAGTAGTCAAAAATCTTTCAAAGATTACAAAGCCATCTGACACGCTTTATGAACCTTGTCAGCATGGAAAGCAAGCTAGAAGGTAGTTCAAAACAAAAGAGTACTTAACTACTTAGATGCTAGAGCTTGTTCACACTGATCTATGTGGACCTATGAGAACTCAAAGCACTCAAGGTGAGAAATATTTCATATTGCTTATTGATGATTTTTCACGTATGACTTGGGTAATATTTTTAAAGAAAAAATCAAAAGCTTTTAGACATTTCAAAGCATTCAAATCATTAGTTGAGAATGAAACCAGTTTTAAAATTAAGTGTCTAAGATCAGATCAAGGAGGGAAATTCATGTCAGATCAATTTATTGAGTTTTGTGAAGACCAAGGAATAAAGAGACATTATTCAGCAGCTAAAACTCCACAACAAATGTAGTAGTTGAACAAATAAATAGAATAGTTCAGGAGATGGTGAGGACAATGCTAAATGAATCTAAGATAGCAAATAAATATTAGAGAGAGGTAGTTGTTATAGAAGTGCATATTTAGAATAGAGTATTATTGAGAGTCAATAGAGACAAGATTCTATATGAGCTATGGAAAGAAAAACTAGCAACAATTGATTATTTCAGAGTTTTCAGCAATAGATAATTCATAAAGAGAACTGATGAAAAACTTGGTAAGTTTGAATCTAGAGTAGATGAAAGTATATTTCTTGATTATTCTTAAAAAAATAAAGTTTATAAATGTTATAACAAAAGAACCAAGAAAAATTTTGAATGTGCAAGTGTCAGGATAGAAGAAGATGGAACACAAAGAATCAGTCATCTAGTAGATATTCCAGGAATCATTGAAGAGAAAGGTTTTGAAGAATTAGATGAAGATGAGAAGAAGGAGAAAAGGGAACCAAAACTCCATCAAAATATGTTTAAATAAATCATAATGTAAGTGACATCATCAAGGACATAAATGAAGGAATTCACACTAGAAGAATGATGGTAAGTGAATCTGAGTAAGTTAATTTCACTTTGTTATCCAAAATTCAGCCTAAAACTTTTTCAGAAGCTAGACATGATAAGCATTGGGTTAAGGCTTTAGATGAATAATTAAATCAGATAGAAAAGAATGATACTTGGGAATTAGTGCCTAGACCAAAAGATCACAAAGTGATAAGAACAAAATGGATTTATAGAACTAAGTTGAATGAAAATGGAGAAGTGACCATAAATAAAGCAAGATTAGTATGTAAAGGATATGCTCAGATTGAGGGAATAGATTTTGAAGAAACTTTTGCACTAGTGGCAAGGTTAGAGGCTATTAGAATTTTTCTTGCATCTGTAGTGTTTAAAATTTTCAAAGTGTTTCAGATGGATGTCAAATATGCCTTCTTGAACGAGAATCTAGAAGAAGAAGTCTACATTGAGAAGCATGAGGGATTTATTCTCTCAAATATTACTAGCCATGTATGCATGTTGAAAAAAGTATTGTATGGATTGAAACAAGATCCCATAGCTTGGTATGCAAGACTTGATAAGTAATTGTAAGATCAAAGTTTCACGAGAGGATTTGTTGATAGTAATCTCTACATCAAAATAGAAGGTGAACATCAATTGATTATTGTGGTATATGTTGATGATATCATTTTTGAAGGAAATATTGAAAAAATGACAAAATAATTTTTTGATAATATGCAAAAAGAATTTTAGATGTCTATGCTTGGAGAATTATCATTTTTCTTATGATTGTAAATATTTTAGTCAGATAAAAGAATTTTCATATCTCAAAGTAAATATGCCAAGGAAATGTTGAATAAATTTAGTTTTAAGGATTGTGCAATAGTTGGCACACCAATGTATACAGGAAATAAGGTTATCAAGGATGAAGATTCACCTGTTATAGATCAATCTTTGTATAGATCTATTATTGGTGGTCTTTTATATTTGACAACATCAAAGCCAAACAACATGCATGCAGTAAGTATGGTTACAAGATATCAGTCATCACCAAAATATAGTCATGTTCAGTTGGTGAAGAGAATATTCAAATATATCAAGGGGACATTGGATTATGGATTATGGTATCCCATAGGTAAAGATTTCACTTTGTTTGCTTATACAGATTTAGATTGGTTAGGGTTCTTGGATGACAGAAAGAATACAAGTGGAGGATCTTTCTTCCTTGATGATAGCTTAGTATCATGGCTAGGTAAGAAGCAAAAATTAGTATCACTTTTTATAGATAAAGCAGAATATATTGTAGCAGTATTGTGTTGTACTCAAGTGCTTTGGATGAAGCAAACTTTAGAAGATATCAAGGTAAAGTATGATGAACCTATTACTATTTTTTATGATAACATAAGTGCTATAAATATTGTAAAGAATCCAGTGATGCATTCAAGAACAAGACATATTCCCCTTAGATATCACTTTTTGAAAGAGTAGGTTACATATCAATAGGTTAAGATGGATTATATTATTATTAAAGAGCAGATTACATATATTTTCACAAAGGCACTACCAAAAGACACATTTGAGTATCTATGAGAGAAGTTGGGAGTGATTTCTTTTACTTCCTACCATTGAGGTTCAACATCATTTGACAGGGAGCTATGTTTTAGCTCTAGGTAGGCCGTTTGCCATTAATGTCAAAGGGGAAGAATAATAGGTATAAGTACAGGTGTATAAATAGGTATAGGAATAGGTATAGGTTACTACAGTAAGGGGGAGTTACTGTATGTTTTTTAGATGGTAGTATGTGTAGGTTTCAGAATGTAGCAGTTTCAATTTGAGGTTGACATTAGTGATAAAGGAGGAGATTATTGGAAATATTGTCATTAATGTCAAATGTCTAGCATTATTGGTGATAAAGGCCCCATTGCATTTAATGGTGTTTTTAATATTCATATCTTGGCTAATGTGTGTTAATATTTATTTAATATTAATGAATATATTTTTGGTTGCATATAAGTCAAAAGAGGGCCCATGGATAAGTCAAAGAGTCATGGGGTAAAATATGAAAGAGGAATGGGATGCATTTTCTCATGAAGAGTCATCTTGAGGAATTCCAAGAGTCACCATATGAAGACAAAAGAGGTATCATGCATTTTTCCATGAAGGGACACTTTGAGGAATACGAAAAGTCATCAAGATAAAGATAAAAGAGGAAATGATGCTTTTGCTTATGAAGGGTCACCATATGACTTTTCAAATGCAAGGATACGAAGGGTCATGAAATTTTGGTGCCATTTTCCATGAGGATTGAAGGGTCACAAAGGATGAATGCCAAAGGTCATTTGGAAAGCTATAAATAAAGGCTTAATAAGCTGTTTATAATATGCAAGAGAGTGCATGGTTTGTATTTATTTTTGAAGAGAGAAAAGTAGGAGATATTTCTGAGTTTTATCATTTTTTAAGTAAGCAACATTGAGATATAGTTTTTTTTATACACAAGAGGGGTTGGTGCTCCTGTGGGTTGGTGCTCACAAATATTTATAAGGGGTTGGTGCTCTTGTGGGTTGGTGCTCACAAATAGTTGTTGTGTTGGTGCTCAGCAAAGGGGTTGATGCTCCTACAATTTGGTGCTTGGGAAATTTGTGTTTTGAGTTGGTGCTCATTCATATACTTGAGATTGTTCTCCATGTTTTTTCCCACTTTGGGTTTCCACGTAAAAATTTGGTCTCTCTCTCTCTCTCTCTCTCTCTCTCTCTCTCTCTCTCTCTCTCTCTCTCTCTCTCTCTCTCTCTCTCTCTCTCTCTCTCTCTCTCTCTCTCTCTCTCTCTCTCTCTCTCTCTCTCTCTTGTGTGGTGCAAATTATTATTTCAATTTTATTACATATCTTGAATGTATGATTAAGTGGTTAAAGAAAATAAATCAGATTAAGTAAAAAGATATATAATATATTGATTCACCCCCCCCCCTTCATATATTTCATGCTTAACAACTCGTGGACATGATTTTCCCAAAATTTTATAAAATTAAACTTGTGTAGATAATTTGAAATAACTACACTCAAAATTTGAAGATGATATAAGAATATGAATTGTAGCACTTTAAGTCTAGTTTCAAAACCATTATTTTTTTTAAAAAATGGTTAAGTAGAACTAGGTTAAACATCTAAATTTTGAATAGGAACTCCTATTTGTTTTAATAAAATAGAGTGGATAGATGGTCATGTGGCCCACCATCTTTTTAGCATCATTTAATATTTTTTAAAATACTTTGGTGAAATAAACCTAAGAAAGCATTACTTGAGCAACCCCCCCAATTTTAAATAGGGAAAAGGTAGCAATGCATATCTCTACTGATGGAGCTGGTGGAAGTGGTGACAAGTGAACACAAAGATGGTGTCACTAAACAAAGGTCACCAAGATGTGAAGAAGGAATTCAAGGCACAATGGATCCATAACATGGATAGATAAGTTATCCCTCAAACCTATTAAAAAACCAAAATAATTCTAAGAATTATACAAACCAAGATATGTAAGAGTGGACACAGCCACTCGAACATCATCATGTAGATACTCTAGCCACTCTGAAACTTTCATAATTTGGTAGTACGTGTGATAGATGTCAAAGATACAACCAAGGAAAATATAGTTGAAATATATGCCAATGAGACATGAAATTATCCTCATGGGTTTTTACATACAATTTCTTGATAATATACTCATTTACAATGGAGTAGTAATTTATTTTATCCTAATAAAAATTACAAAAAACCTCAAGTTGCTAAGAAAAAGGCCTTGAGATGTCCCCATTGAAGAATACAAGACACTAAAAAATGGGCCTTGAGGAGACATGAAATCTATATAAATGTGTTGAATTAAGGATGGTCTTGTATAACGTGAATGTTGGATGAAGTCAAGACAATGCCAATTGGACATGTAGATGAAATAGTAATAATGTTGTGGAAAAAGAGTTTTTCTATGAGGGGTTTGACCACTTGTTAGACTGGGCATCACTTGTTATTATTCATCAATGAAATGATGTGTTACAGATGTTAATGGTACTTTATACCATGGGTGATTGAATGAGGTGACCACTTGTGCAATTTTATTTTTTGGATGAGAAAAAATTGTCAAAAAACTCAAGTTGTAATTTTATTTTTATACGAGAAAAAACTAAGAAAAAAACTCAATGTGAAATTTTATTTTTATGAGACAAAAACTAAGAAAAAATTAAATGAAAATTTATGTTATTTTACCAAAAACCTTGTAGATCAACCTCTAATATCTAGCTGAGATGAAACATGAAGTAGTTTTGTCTTTCTTGGATACCTTAGATGCAATGATGAGCTCTGATTTGTTCTTGTAATCTCTAGAATGTACCTACAATAAATAAATAAAACACTAAGAGGAAATCCATTCCAAAAATTAGAATTTATTTCACACTTTTCTTAATCTCAAGACCATCCAAATAGGATGTAAGAGAACAAAATACTTAGTAAGGCAAGATAATACTAGCTCTGTAATTATAGATCTCCTAAGAGGCTACCCAAAGGCTCTTAACCCGTTCTAATACCATGTAAGATTTGGATAAGATAGCTTTTCATGATTATAAGGCCTAATGGAATCAATCTTCCTCAAAAGATTGTGTCTTGATAAGAATAAATTATATTCTTATCAAAGATGCATAAAGAATGTGCAATCTAAATGTAAGATATGAATTGATTCAGCTGGAATCAAATGAGTTGCATAAATGTAATATATTAACTCTACATTCCACATTAGACATTACAAATGCACTAATAGAATGATCAATATATATTAAAGATAAAGGGGGGTAGATAACACATAATTGGCATGTTATCATTCTATGCATACACCAAAGTAGGGGACAAAATGGTAGACAACCCATAGTAGAGTGTGGTCTACTTATAGTGGAGTGACCAGATTGTGCACTAAACACATGTTTACATAATTAAACATCTAATTATACACTAAACATATATGCACATAATTAAGTCATAAGTAAGCTTAAAGTAAATAAGTGTGAAAGGAACCCAAAGGTGAAACTAGTTTGGGTGAGAACCCTTTTCACACCTACATAATTCACACAAGTTCAACAATTTTTTTGGGGGATTTTTCATGAGGGATAGTTATCACTCCATGTTGTTATGCTGTTAAAAATTTAATGGAATTGAACACGTTTTGTTACATCTAATGAAACCTTAAAGCATGTCATGATTAATTTAAATTATTTTGAAAACATTTGAAGTCTAGTGAAAATATATTTGATTAATAATTCATACAAAATTGCCACTTTTTATTTTTATAATTATATAACATGTGAAAGAGTTATTATGAGATTGAAATAATATATACATCTAATAGTATGAATAACCTAATAGGAATGTAGTTTTTACAATCCTAAAGGTACAAACATTTATTTCAAGTGTTAAAGTAAACTAAAATTAATTTAGTTTGCTCATTTCACACTAGAACTATAATAGTTTACAACATAGAGGTCATTAAGTGGATATATTGAACCTAAACACTCTAAAACAACACAAAACTATCTCTTAAGCTAAACTTCAGCTAAAATTCAAATTTAAGTTTCAAAACCAAGATTATAAGATTGATAAAAATTATCATAAATATTATTTGCATTAGATTATATAGCACATTTAAGTTGTCATAAGTTATCTAGCAACACAAGATACAAAATTTTGCCATGTTTCAATGATATTTCTTAGCAAATATGCCTACCTCTTTGGCCTTTTGAATTGGTTCATGGCAAAAAAGGCAAGCCTTTGGTTTAAAATAGATTATAAAGATTTCAAAATAAAATTATCTTGGTCATATTTAGAATAACTCTCATGACGGTGTATTTCCAAATGGATTTAATTCTATGTAAATTTGAATTTATGTTTGGGAGCCTTTAATATCCATGTAGATAATATTTTTAACTCTTCAGGTCTTGTTAAAACCCTAGTTAATATTGGAATGTTATATTTATATTGTTCAAGATATGTAATATATATTCCAATAAATGAGTTTGAGGCCAACATTCAATATCACCGATGGCATCCATTTGGTTCATTTGACCATGGCTCATTTGGGTTTTTGGATAGCTTTCAGCAATATACTCACCTCACACCCATTATTAAAAATCTCAACCATTGTGATTTTGTGGCAGTAGAGAGAATAACAAAGGTAGAGATGTGAAATGATGAGAAAGGGATGAGAATATTGTATGATATACATCTTAGATATGCCATAAACCCTTTTTACTATAATGTATACTACACATCTCAATGGTGATTTGGCAGTATTTGGTATAGAAATTTATTTTATTTAATATTTAATTTAACTATCATTTCACACCATTATTCCATGTTGTCATTCCCAAAGACACTCCACATTGTTATGAAAGATTTATAAGATTGTTCTTTGGGTTTTAATAGTAAAAAGTGTAAATTTAGAAAAATCAATGATGTCTTATTTACATCTCTTAATTATTTTACATATGTCCATAGCACAACTCCAAAACATCATGCATAGAACAACCCTAGATCATTAATTGTTCAAAACAAAATATACCTTATATATCAATGTATATACCTATATGTCAAATATATACACATATGAAATCCTAAAAACCATGAATTGAGAGTAAACTCTAGAATATGAAATATGAAAGTACATTATGCTACCTTACATTTTTATTAATTGCATGCATAATCACAATGCTTCCCAAAACTTGTTTGTTTCATATAATCCTTCCAAGTTCATATAATTACATATAATGGCCACCATAATTTAGGGTTTAAATAGGTAAGGTTTTGGTTAGATAAATCATTTCAAATTAACTAGGATTTAGGTTTAGGTTAAAATTTTATTTTACACCAAATTATTTACATTAATTTTCAAATAAACCCTAAACCATAGTTAAATAGAAAACCCTAGTTTCAATCAAAACATAACTATCTATGCCATAAATTCTAATGGTTGTTATATGTAAAGATATAAACTTCGAGTGATTCACCAAAATGAATGGGTTATCGAAAGCATTATGATTTTGCATGCAATTAAGGAAAAATATAGGGTAGTATAGTATAATGTAATTTCATCTTTTATATGCCATGTGATATACAACACCAACATATATTATGTACATTTTTTTGTCACCAACTAACCCAAGTTCTTATAAAGAACATGGGGCCACTAATTTTGAGCCACTAGAATAAAAAAACTACTAAATATGGAATCTAGACATATCTTCATCTTCCAAATATATATGTTAATTGTTCTTAAAATCTGATTTTCATTCATTTTCTAACTTTTATATACCCTTTGATTGGAATAATTAAGAATGCAAAGGATAAAAATAAGAAGGGATAAAGAGAAGAGAGGTTTATATAATTAAATAGCGAATTTATTTAATCTTTAGAAGTTTACTCATTATGTCACTAAGTACATGGATTTTATGTTTGAATTTTTTTATTTTTGCATCTCAAACCTTGGATAATACATTGTCTTCAAATAAACATCCCTGGAATCATTTACTCTCCTCAATGGAAAGACAAGGAACCACATGGCTCCATCCCATATCATTTCTTCCCAAACATAGTCTTTTGATAAATATATTTACCTTAAAAAATGGTGTGCCTTCTACAAATGGCAAACATGTGTCACCTTTTGGTGTGTTTGAGTACCCAGAGATGTCATTGCATAGCCCATTGATAAACTTCACTCACCCCAAGAAAATTTGCATCTAAAACATGTACCACCTTATTATACATATTAAATTCCATACTACTTATTTTTATTTTGTTTTATTATTTGTTATTACCTAATTATTTATGAATACTAATTTATTGTAATCTTGATGGATTATTTTACTTGGAAGGAATTAAAGTTAATGGGTAAGTGCATAAATTTGAGGGACAAAAAGGAGCTCCTCATGGACATGATTTTCTTGAAATTTTAGAAAACTAAACTTGTGTATACAATTTTAAATAGCTACACTCAAAATTTGAAGATGTTATAAGAACATGAATTATAGAACTTCAAGTCTAATTTCAAAACCATAATTTTTTTTTAAAATGATTAAGTAGAACTAGGTTAAAAATCTAAATCTTGAATAGGAACTCCTATTTGTTTCAATAAAATAGAGTGGATAGATGGTCGTGCGGCCCATTATTTTTTAGCATCATTTAATATTGTTTAAAATCTTTTGGTGAATATTTAGATAAGATCTTCTAGTTTGTGACATTTTTTTTTTATTATTAATTTTTTAAGTAAATAGATCCTAGAAGCTTATAAAAAATGGATAGCCTGTCGTGTGGCCCTCCCTACTATCTCAAAAAAATAGGTTTTTTTTTTAATGTGTGTATAATTAGGCCTAGTTTGTGACCATATAATTTGTTTTGCACTTGGATGAATGAAAAACAAATTATTTTAACATGTATAGGCATATATATTTGTAGAATTTGGTGGTCTTAAAAATTTATAGTTAGAAATAAATATAGTTTTTAACCTTAAAATAGTCTAAAATTTTTAAAATCATATATTTGAAAAGAAGAGAGCATGCTTGTCATCCTGATAATAATTTTTTGAATTTAGCTTATGAAATTCCTAGTTTATTTGAAAGTAGAAGTTTAAATTTTTTGTTTTATATCTAACCTCTTAGACTTGGTTATAGAATGATAGGTCCAAGCCTTTGGCTCTAGAATCCAAGTCATTTTTTAGCCAAAAGGATTGATTTTTTGAATTCAAATTTAAATAATGCATACGCATTATAACACATATGTGCTATGAAGAATGCATGCACATTATTAGGAATGCATGTGTTCTTATTATTTTTCATGAAAAATCACCATAACATGTACATGAAGCCAATCTTTACTTGAATCTGATATTTACTACTGTAAATGGTAAGTATAAGTTTACATGTATATTATTAAATTTATTTACCTATAGTTTAAATTTATTTTAGTAAATATAAGAAATTTTGGGCACTCTGCATGTGATAGAGTTCATATCACAGGTGCACACCTTATGATTTAGAAAATGGTTTTTCAAAATTCAATCTAGTTAGTACTTAGGGGTTTCAAGGCATAACTTTTTCAATTGATTTCTATTTAGTAAATAGATAGTCATTTTTTAGGTTTTTATGCCTTTTGAATTGCTTCTAAGCATTTCTAAGAGTCCTAGGTTTGTCAAAATTGAATTTTTCAATCCACTCACTTTGAACTTGATCTAAAGTAGTGTGATTGGGTTAGCATACATCACATTGATGACCTACACACATCAAATGACTATTTTATGTTAATTTCACTTGTTCATCATCCTTCCCTCATCCCTAATCACTTCTTACTCATCCCTCATCACCCCTAATCACTATCTCATCAATCCTTATTGTGCCTAATCACTCCCTAATTGACCCTCACTATCCCTAATCATCTCTAATTGCTCCCTTATCATCCATAATCACTCTTTCATTAACCCTCACTATCCCTCATCACCCCTAATCACTCCTTCTTCATCCCTCATCATTCTTAATCACTATTTGCTCATCCCTCATCATCCCTAATTAGTTATTCCTTGTTCATCATCATCCTTAATCACTCCCTCTTCATCCATATTCATCCCTAATCACTCTCTCATTGACCTTCATTGTCCCTCATCATATCTAATCACTCCTTTATCATCCCTAATCACCCATTCATTGACTGTCACCATCCCTCCTCATCCCTCATAATCCATAATCACTCTTTCCCCATTCTTCATCATCCCTAATCACTCCCTCATTGACCCTCACCATCCCTCATCACTCATTCATTGACCCTCAACATCCCTAATCACTCCCTCATCATCTGATATAATTATATACTCTAAAGGCATCTTTTATTCTAGTCATATGTTTTTTAATCTATTGTAATAAAAATTAACTCTTTTTTAAGACTTGTGTTGTCAATACCCATTTGTGATAGTAAATTTTATTACTAAATGAATTGGATGATCTTCCAAATTTATATTCAAGTAGACCAAGTAATATCACAAAATACAGACTAAATATTAGTTCATTGAATTATCTTTATTGTGCAGCTAACTAGATGAAACTTTATTTGGTTCCACCTTTGGTGGCTTGGTTCAAAGGATAAAAATTAAATACAAATATCTTGTATAATTTTATAATTTTGAGAAGATTTGAATATATGCAAATTTATTTGGTGTTTCACATTCTTGTATGACTTGAATATTGGTTAGGTTCACACATGCACTCCTTGTTTGTGTAATGTATCCCAAAAATTCTATATCTTACATCAAAAATGAACATTTATTTATGTTATAATAAAAATGTGTTTCTACAAAATGTGAAACACTAGTTCAACATGGTGTCGATGTTCATCTCATGTTTTCTAAAGATTAGGATGTCATAAGTGTAGATTAAAAAAATGACATAGTTAAAGGCCTTGAGGATGTCATTCAACTTCTCAATAAATGAATTCACTACTTAAATTAACCTAAAAGGCATAATCAACTACTCAATCAATCCTTCCTTTGTTTTTAAGATTATATTCCGAATGTCTAGAGGTTCAACATGAATATGATGATACCCAAATTAAGATCAATTTTGGAAAAGACTTCTACACCATGAAAATGGCACTAAAATGCCTTAATATTTAGATGATGATAATAGTTATTCAATTTAGTCTTTATACTTGATTTTTTTAATCAATTCACAACCTCATGTCCCATACTTATTTGGCCCAAGCACAATTGGGCTTCTTCAAGGCAATGATTTGGGCATGATGTGTCCATTATCCATGATTTCATGGATCTACCACTTGATCTATTCATTATCTAGAAATGATATGTTGCATAAAGAGGTTTGAGGTAGAGGTAGTTAATGGATAAAATCAATAGTATTTTTTAGTGTATAATATATAGGAAAGTATTTAGATGATTGAAATATATCCTTGTATTCTTTTAGTTTATGGTTCAATTATTTTGTCTTTGTTATTGTTAGACAACCACACTATGATATGGTGCCACAAGGATGCTCTTAAATTTAATTCTTGCCAACAAGAGTATACTTATTACTAGAAATGACAAAATTCTTGAACTTCCTATCACTAATGACTAAAATCTTATGAACTAACTACAATATATGGTATTTTAGATCATGACAATCTATCACAACATTTAAAGGATTTACTTCATAGACTACATATCAATGTTAAATATATGGTTGACCACATGTAAAACATCACATACCTCTAATGGTGAGATGTCACAAATGATTACATCTTTAAAAGGTTTGATTATGTACACCAAGTGACACTATTAGGTGATCCATTTATCAAGGCCTACACTAGCATATGGTTATGGATGATGCACCAATTTCAAGTTAAATTTTTGAAAATATGATTTAGGATAAATTAATTTTTTCTACTTCCATTGGAGATGATGAAGTGTATTTTTTAACCATTGATCTACATTTTTTAATGAAATAATATTTTTAATTTATGTAATTTCTTATTGGGGCTAGTAGAGATATTTATAGTACCGACCATATCATTGGGTTCATAATATATTATCTACTTACCTTTTTATAGTGATTGATAACGTGTACCTAATTCCTTGAAATGTGCAAGTAAAGAGCTCATAGTGTGACACTCTTCATTGGATTTAATATTGAATTTATAAATTAAGCACCACTTTCCAATCTTGGACTACTTGTTCTAATCATTTGATAAATATTTTCCATTCTTTGATATGATGACTCAATCAATAGACATACAAATAGAAGGCCTTCAATGTAATTATGTAGATCATAAAATATCCTCATATGGAAACAAATTGATTGGTTTCAAGAAATCACATAGCTTGGTGATCCTCATATTTACTACCCATTTTTGGTGCTATGATGGTTTTACTTATTTCTCTTTTTGTGGTGAATCTTCAATTGTGAATTACATAATTTCTAATAGGCACATATTTTCTCATCGGTGTTGAAGATTTATGTTTCAAATTTGCCTCCACATCATTTTGATCACTATGTTTTATATTTTATGCTACTACTCAACTCTCCACTTTTAGCTCCTAGCATTGTTAAACCCCAACAAAATACCACTATCCATTTTTACCACCAATTTAATGAAGAATATACTAATGTCCTAAAAATTAGACTCATTTTAGACTATGCTAAATAGAACCTAGTATATCATGTTAGTTTATTAAAGCAAGCCAATTTTTATTTAGATTTATAAGATTTTCCCCATTCAACCCATATATCCTATAACCTAGTGTTGTCCATTATTTACAAAATTCTTTGTTCAAATCCAATTATAAGGATATACATAAGATAAAAAAGTATATTATGATAAAATACCCACACAAATACAAAAAAAATCAAATAATATATAGGTGATCCTTAGAATAATAAAAACTACCTATCTAAAAAATAAGTGTGTAGCCATTATCCATCAAGTTAAATTCACCTACAAGATTTTTTGTAGGGTATTTATACCTAATAAGTAAAATTTTGTTATATCACATATTTTTAATTTTTTTAATAGGTATTTATGGTTTACAGTGTGCCTAACCAACCTTGCATAAATGTTGTGATAGATGTTGGACTACTTGCTATGATCATTTGATAGACATCATTAAATGAGTTAAATAGTGTGGTTTGTCTAATAATAACAAAGATAAAATAATTGAACCATGTCCAAATCATTGCCTTCATTTCTTGTTTCATGACACATATTTAACTCCTTATACTAACACGAGGTTCTTGTACTCTAAATGTTGTTACTCACTCAATAAATATGGTTTATTATTTCTAATTACATGTGTCCATTCTATATATATATATATATATATATATATATATATATATATATATATATATATATATATATATTTATATATATATATATATATATTTATATATATATATCACAACCTTTGAAACTTTACTTCATTCCATTATAAGTTTTGCATTATGTAAGATTGAGAACAATAGTGCTTAAGCCTTGAAAACCATGCCACTAACAATCCAAGAAATTCACACCCAAAAATCTCATAAATGTTTCCATATATATGGGTGATAATAATTTCTTATGCATGAAATCCTATTCTAATAAATTTTTACTCTCTAAACATGTGAATCCTATCTTCCAAACATATTTCAAGATCTTGTTGACCTAAAAACCCTCTTAATAACTTGCACATCCTAGTAATTGAACCATTGTTAGAAGTGGCCCTGAAAAATCCTCATTAAGATACTTTATTATTTTAGTCCACAAGTTACTATGAGACTCATAATAGATGGAATGATCCATACATGATAATTTTATGGTTGAAATTGTTGTAACTTGTATTTATTACAATTATCTACCTAAAATGGAGTGATTAAAATTTATAAACTATATAGATGAAATATTTCAAAGTGCACCATGTATAACTCAGAAATCAAAATAATTCTTACCATACAATTAGTAATATAAAAATGCTAAGGCAAAGGATAATTATTTTTGTAAGAGACATTGATCCCCAAAATTTAGTACATTAAAATAACCAAAATAATAACTAACTTATCTTCTTATGAGTACTAGATGTTTATGCATTTAAGATGAAGCTTTAACTTCTCATCTCTTCATTTATCTTCCTAATTTGTCATAGGAAACTATTTAACCTTATATTTTTATTTCCCTCACCATTCCTCATCATTTATAATCTCTCCCTCATTGTCCCTAATCACTCCCTCATTGGCCCTCACCATACCTCATCATCCCTAATCATTGATTCATCATCCCTTATCATCTCTAATCACTCCTTACTTATACCTCATCACCCATAATCACTCCCTCATTAAACCTCACCATCATTCATCATCCTTAATCACTCCCTCAACCTCCCCAATCACTCAAACATCATCTATACTCAATCACTTCTTATCCTTCCTCATCCTTAATCACTTCATCTAATACCCTGATGGTGGGTACAATAACTTAATTTCTTAATTATTTCTTCTCGATATGTTCTTGTTTTTTAGGCCTTTGGGTATATGTTAGTTGATAAAATCATGCAAGGTATTATTAAAGGTATCACTCTTCCTAATATAAAGACTTAGTATTAATAAAGGATTAGAAATTATATTTCACTTGTATTATTAGATGTTATTTATGTGAGACATATAATTTATATTTTGTAAATGTTCATGTACAATAAGTGAGTGATGAGGTATGAGGAGGGAGTGATTAGGGATGATAAGGGATCATAAAGGGATGATGAGGTATGATTAGGGAGTGATTAGGGATGGTGAGGGATGGTGAGAGCCAATAAGGGAGTGATTAGGGATGATGAGGTAGTGATTAAATATGATAAGGGATAGTGAGGGTCAAAGAGGGAGATATTAGGGATGATTGGGGATGAGAAGAGAGTGATTAGGGATGATGAGGGATAGTGAGGGTCAATGAGGGAATGATTAGGGATAATGAGGGAGTGATTAGAGATGTTGAGGAAAAGTGAGGTTTAATAAAGGAGTGATTATGGATAATGAGGATTGAGAAGAGAGTCATCACGGGTAATGAGGGATGAGTAAGAAGTGATTAGGTATGAGGGAGGGATGATGAGAAAGTGAAATTAACATAAAGTGGTCATTTGATGTGTGTAGGTCATTAATATGACATATGCTACCGCAATCACATCACTTTGGATCAATTTCAAAGTGATTGGTTTTCAAAATTTAATTTTGACAAACCTAAGACTCCTAAAAATTCTAGGAAGTAATTTTTAAGGCACAAAAACCTAAAAAATGACTATGTGTTTACCAAAAATGGACATCAATTGTAAAATGTATGCCCTGAAATCCCTAGGTTTAATAGTGAGATCCTAAAAATGTCTAATTACTGACCATATTGGATTTTGAAAAACTATTTTACACATCTAAGATGTGCATCTGTGATACCAACTCTATCAAATGTAGAGTGACCCTAATTTAATGTATTTACTAAAATAAATTTAAAGTATAAGTTTACATTTAACATGAATCCAATCTTGGTTGAAGATGATATTTATGACTCTAAATGTTAAGTATAAGGTTGCATAATGTGAAAATGAAGCCAATATTGGTTGAAGATGATATTTATGACTCTAAATGTTAAGTATAAGGTTACATTTATATTGCTTATACTTAAATTTTAGATTAGTTAATATTAGCTTCAAGTAAAGATTTGCTTCATGGACATGTTATTGTGATTTTCCATGAAAACATCAAGAATGCATATGCATTTCTCATAATGTATACATGTTACTCTTAATGCATATTTGTTATTAATAACATGTATGAATTATTAATAACATGTATGCATTATTAGGAATACATACAATTTATTAAGAATGAGTACGCATTCCTAGGTTTGGTGATTTTGAGCCTAAATTCAAATAATGCATGAAATTATGACCATAATGTGTGCATGTTATTTTTATAATGCATACATATAAATGGAAATGTCCACAAAATTATCCCCCAACTGCATACACATACCCTAATTAAGGTAGAAGATACATGATTTAACTGTTTTAAAACTTCAAAGGTGAAAAACATTGAAAGTGGTACTCTAAGTTTTAAACTTCAAGGGATCAAATAAAGAAATCATGAGTGAGGATCAATACCAAAGATTTTAATATTGAATTTTTGGTTAGAAACTCTTTCTCAACAATTATAGATAGCAAAGTCACCTCTATTTCAAATAAATATCTAAGAGATAGAGTCTTATTATAAGAGGTGTGCAAAAAGGGTAATTATAATTACTTATATTTCTTCTTTAAAAGCTATAAAGAGGTTGAAGATCACAATGTTTAAGAATAATAGATGATGAAAATTTGAAGCACTTGCATAGAGTAATAGTAAATCTAAAAAATTTCCATTGCAAGGAATTGATTAGATATGTGTTCCACTATTGTGAAGTTAGGGAAGGAATAATTTATTCCCCAAAAGGAAAAATTATTTCAGATATCTCTAGATTTTCCTTTAGGCAAATATTGATTTACCTGAACGTAAATGGATTTATTGAATGGAATGAATAATGAATTTGGAAGGTGAGCATAGGGTTCATGAGATAATAAAAAAATGAAGTGATAACCTTAATTCTTGGAGGAACAATCAAGATATGTCCATCTTTGTAATATTTTTTGTAGTGCCTATTTGTAAAGCCATGGTTTTACTCAATAGGCTATTTGGGAAAGCTCGAGTAGATCATATTAATGTTTCATGGGTACCCTTTCTACATAATTATTAAAAGAAGGAAAAACCACCAATTAGGGTGAGTTGATCTCATTATATCTCATTAAATTATTTTAAAAATGTAAATAAATTAACAATTTTCACATGGCTTCATATTTGATTGTTTATCTTTGTTACACATTATCTTTTAGTCCTAATTTATTTAGTCCTTGGTCTCCATTGGAAAAAAGGTTTATACATGTCACTTGTAACATTTTTTATAAACATTTTCATTTCCCCCACTATCCCAAAATTTGTAATGAGTTTTACATGCCACCCAAGAAACCATTCCTGATTCAAAATTCCCTAGAATCTATGTGGGTATGATGGAAACCATTTATAAGAATAGAAATTGGTTTTATGTCAAGGACTATACTATCATAAGAGTTGAAGGAGATTTTCATCCACCCAATTTATTATCTATGTATATTCCAAACCATTTAGTTATCATGGAAATTTCTTACCAATTATCTACATGAGTTACCCTACTACTAAAATAGAAAAATTAGGCCATTATACCCAAATTACCAATGATGTTGGATGAATGTAGTTTTCAAATTTTCATCATATAGAAGATTAAAGGGGAGGAATTTACCCCCTATGTATTTAATGTAGCTGAGTATTGTTCATGGGATCCACTTTAAAGAGTGGAGAATTATCTGGATTCAATACAACACTCTAGAGCATGATGTTTTCATGGATGTTTTTGATAACCTAGAATCCATGATCAAGCTAGCTAAGGTTGGTAAGGCCAGTCACAAAATATAAATGATGGCAATCAAGAAGTTAAATTTGGAGGGAGATCATAATATTTTGACTCCGAAGGTTGAAAATAGGGTAGAATGTTCCAATTCTAGAGTGGATTTAGAGGTAAACCCATAGCCTTTTGTTATCCATCAATTTTCTTAGGCCCTTATGTCATTTTATGATAATGTTCGAATGGGTAATTTGTTTATAAAAATTCTAGTGTCACAAGGTCTACCATAGGAAGTCATTAATGAAGACAATGAAATTGATATTCTTTATGTATTCAATAATAATTCAACCCCAAATTCTATAAATAAAAAAATTGATTTAGTTAGATTAATTTCTTGTGTTTTTACCACCCCACCTATTTCAATTCTTAATGTTGTGTCTAGTTCATCAAGTTCATCCCCATAATTTACACTATTTATCATTGCCGTTGAAGATGTTCAAAATGTTGAACAAGGTTTCCCAAGACTTACTATCAAAATTGGAAACAAGATTTTGATTTGAAAATATATATATATATATATATATATATATATATATATATATATATATATTGGTGTAACAAAAGAGCTTTAACCTTAATTAAAATATAAAAATAAGAAAATAAATTCAGACACTAGGCGTATAAGAAAGAGAGGGGGAAAGGAGATTATCACTACTCAAAACTAGGTTTTGGTTAATTTAACCAAAGTTAAAAAAGCAATAACCATATCTATGTATAAAACCTTCAACGATGAGGTTTTTTATAGGGTGAAAAAATATTATGAATTGTACAAGAAAATGATTACTAACCCAGAAGAAGAATTGAGGCAAGTTAAAGGGATCTCAGAGGTCCTAATAGCTATGACAATATCAATATGGTGGATTTTATCTAATATAGAGCTTACTTTGATTGAATTTTTTTTAGTATTTTTAGAATTACAATAACACTTATATTGAGTCATGATATTGTAGAAGAATGTAAGGGGATAGATGAATAAATTGTTAGAAATTAGAAAAATGATTGATATCATAGATAAATATTGGACTCAAGGTATTTCAACTGAATTCACAAAATTTAAGTCAAAAATGGTTACTAACCTAGAAGAAAAATTGAGGCAAGTGAAAAGGAGCTTAGAGGACCTAATAGCTATGAAAATACCAATATAGTGGATTTTATTTGATATAGAGCTTACATTGATTGAATTGTTTTTAGTCTTTTTAGACTTACAGTAACACTTATCTCAAGTCAGGATATTATAAAAGAATGTAAGGGGAGAAATGAATAAATTATTAGAAATTATAAAAATGATTGATATCATAGATAAATATTAGACTCAAGGTATTTCAAGTAAATTCAAAAGATTCAAGTCATAAATAGTGCTTAACTATGTGAGATATTTCTCATAAGGATTAGAAGAGGTGAGAATAAAGATAGGAAATGATTGAGGAACTTAAGTCCTTTACAACAAAATCCTAAGAGATGTCATATTTGTGTTTTTAACTCCTAATCTATTGGATGGAACTAGAGCATGGATAACCCCAAAATATTTCAAGGACATGGTGGAAAAAATGTTGAATGCAAATAAATTTGAGGTCACCAGGTGGCAACGAATCCAATCTCACCAGATCAAAGGTTATGTCATTACCCTAGCTACAAAGGTGGAACATACATGTGTGCTAAAAAGAGACACCACCAATTCAATCTTAGAGATAAAATGGGCCTTCTAAATGTTGCAAAGTTACATGGAAGACATTGGTTGGTGGGTGTGGCTTACATACAGGAGAACTCTCAAAAATGTAGCAATATATTAAATGTAAATTCATTGAAAGTGAGCTCTTATATTTATAGTTTCTATAAATCAATGGCCCAAATACCCAAATGTCATTCAGTATTAGTGAAGGTGTGTAAGGATTAAAACACCTCATTTATAAAAGACCCCTATTATGATGTTGTAAAAAGAGGGAGTAAAATGAAGAAAAAATATAGAACATGATAGATAATCTAGCAATATTTTTTTTTCATTACTGATTATGTCAAGATAATTTCAGTTAGTGAAAACTCTGGGAGATTCACTTTCTGTTTATGTTCCTGTAAAGTCAATGTTAAGGAGGAATAAATAGAATATGATTAGTTGTTTTCTTAATTTGTATTTATATTTTGAATTTGGTATAACTTTATTGTTAAAGTTTCTTTCAATATGAGTTTCATTGTTTTATATCAAATTTAAGCACATGTTATTTTTTATTAAGAGATGAACAATTATTAGAAAGTGGATTTTACCCTATTAACTGGTGATCATTTGAACTAATGTTATTTGTTTGAACTAATGTTATTTGTCCGTTGGTCAATGAAGCTTTCCCAACTTATGGATATTTTATTACTTTGTGTTTGCTATTTAACTTGATAAAATTCATAATTTAATGTGGCTCCAATTTTCATAAGTCTAGGTTTTTGATAGGATTACAAGAATTTAGTTTATTTTTCAAAGAGCTATTTGTGTTAAAATAAAATATGATTTATGAAGAGTATTTTTATTCTTTCAAAGATATAAATATGAGAATATAAGTTTATGGTAAATATAAGAGGATTAAAAATTTTTGATATAAAAATTAATGCTAATCATTTCATTTCTTTTTTTTATTATTTTATTTTGAAATCCAAAATTAAGTTGTAAATATTAGGATTAGTTAATGGACTATAGGATAGATAGTTACCAAACCAAATTTATGTGTCTCTCTATTGAAGCTAAGGTAACCTATACACTATTTTTCCTATAGAAAATATAAAATAGGAGGATTTTTTATTAAACCCCTTAATAACTAATGTCCATGCTAAAACACTAACCAGTAGAATAATATTAGATCTAGAAGGAGGGTTAACTCCGTCCATCCTGGATACCCCACTTTATCTAACTAGGTCAAGGTCAATCAAAAAACAACCACCTACACCTTTGTAAACTCATAGAAAAAGTACAAAAGATAAAGGTGTCCCTATAAGGTCACATATATGTAACCCCACCCATACCTAATTATAGTTGATATCCAACAAGCAAACCATCACATTACTAATTTAATAGTTGCTTGGTTAATAGGCACTACCCTAAACATTTTTGGGGTTACAACTGACGTACCTCTAAACTATGATAAATACCTTCCTAAGTTCTTAAATGATGGGAGGACTATAGAATAACATATAGCATATTTCAAGGTTTCTTTGAGACTCCTTTATATTGTACACAAAGATGTTACCTGTAGGCTTTTCCCCTTTAATTTTAAAGGGCTTATTTTTTATTGATTTTTGAACTTAACACTAAGATCTATTATCAGTTGGTTATAATTTGAAGGAGAATTTATAATATAATATGGAGAGGTGTTGGATCATAATTTTAAATTCACACAATTTTTTATGATTAAAAATGAGATTAACCAAACCATCAAGTAATTCAACACAAGGTTTCATCATATGTATAGTTACATCCCTTAGGATCGAAGACCACCTAACCCATATATTTAAAAATGTATTTAGATGCATTAAACCCAATTAATTATATATTTGTAAGAATATTTGTTGAAATTAACATAGTATAGGCCTATATTGAAGCAATTTTAATTGGAAGATGATTAATGCCACAATGATCGATTTCACTTGGTGTCCAAAACATAGGGATAGTATCAAATCCAATTATGCCATAAATTAGTACTATACCAGATCAAACCACAAATGTACATTAACATTAGTTCCAATGACACAATCCACATAAGTCATAACTCCAACATCTAATACCCATCTAACTGAATTGGAAACTCTCACTAAAATGATGCAAAAATGGCCAATGATTTCAATAGTATCTAAAGAAAGATTAATATTTGAAAAATAGAGTTAATAGAAAAAATATTTTCCTTTCATAAAAATAACAACCATGATTGGAATAACAACCAAAATCAACCTACAAATTACTCTAGGGCTAGTTTTTTTTAATTCATCCCTTGCCACAAATTTTACTAAAATAGCTTTAGCCCATTGATGTTGAATCCATCATATTATTTCTAATAGAGAATTAAATTTTCCATAATTTTGTAATAATTTTTATTTCCTTGTGAAGTAAATGGAAAATTATGAAGTTTCATCAACAAATCAAGATAGCCTATAGACTAGTGACTTGACAAGAGCTTCCCCCGCTTTAATGGTTGAAACTTATGACTTTTCTTATGAATATGACAATGAACTTGAGGAAAATTTATATGAGTTCATGTATTTCAAAAAAAATCAACAAAGATGGTATGAGGTGAGGAGTAAGAACAAAACACCCAACACTACATCAACTCCAAAAAAGAATAAAGATACTTCATCAAATCCCAAAGCTAAAAATAATCCACCACCTATGAAAGGAAGTATCAATTCCATTCAACCCACTCAAACACCAAGTAATCCTCCTAACTCATCTAGATATAATATAATGGAAGGCATGAATAAAATTAAAGATAACATCACACTTCATGAATTAGCTCAGTTAACAAAACAAAGATATACGTTCCTAAAATCTCTCTATGACAAAAGGAAGATTGAGAGAGCCCATAAAAATGTGTTCACATATAAAGGAAAGATATGGACTCCCCAATTTATATGCAATCAAAAAAATTGCTAAAAAACTATAAAATTGTTTGATAAACTTGGGGACATCTCCTAATGTCATGCCACATACTATATGTAAAATTTTGGGGCTCAACCTTACAAAATCTTCTACACAAGTTGTCTAACTAGATAAATTAAATGTGATAGTGATTGGAAAATTAAATAACATTCCCATGTTGTTTAGGATCTAAAGATTCAAACTTTATGAAAATAAAGAAAAAGGATGAGCAGCGATTTCAGCGACGACTACATGCAGAGCCAACTGTAATAGGCAACCCTAAAATTCATGGGGGTAAGTGCTTGCAGGTATAGGGTGATGGGTGAGCTAGGGCGAGTGTGCCCTACCCTGACCCTGGTGTTTTTTTGTGGCCACACCAGGGGGGAGTGAATGCATGTGGGGGAAGGCTGGAGCTGCGGTGGCAGCATAAAGAAAAAAAAATACTCTATTATTGGTGCATCCTTACCCATGAACACAAGGGGGTTTCTTTGCCTTTATTAGAGGTTGTAGGTGGGGGTTACCCCTAGTTGTATTGGTCTATAGTTAAAAGGAACTGTTGGGTGCTAGGTCAGCAAAACCCTAGAGGTGGTTCCTTCTCTTGGAGCCCTGTTTGCTTGCCTTGGTGTGGTTGAATGGCAACGTCAATTGGGGAGTCTTCAAGGGCTTGTCCCAAGATGGATTATTGCTCAGAAATGGTTGGTCCAAAGTCTACCTCACATGCTTCGAAGGTTTTTGGTAATAACTTATTCTCACCAGTGCTGGCAGTGGTTAGATCAGGATTGTCTGGTGGTACTCAGATTACAAAGATCAATGGATGTCTTGAATGATGTGAGGTGAGGCCAAAACTAGTTATCCTGCTAGATATGATTGTAGAGGATATTGAATATTATTCAAAACATGATTTATTATGCAAGTTTATGGGGATGCAGGTTTCATTACAATTTTTGGAATCGTGGGCCCAACGGACTTGGATGCCCGAGGGAGAAATGGAGGTAATGCTTTTAGCAAATAGCTTTTTCATGGTTTCATTTAATTCTTTGATGGACTGCAACAAGGCCTTTGAAGGAGGACCCTATTTTCATAACTAGATTGGGCTATTTATTAAACCTTGGCATGCGGGCTTCAATCCTACTAAAGAGCTTCTAAATCAGGTTTCAGTGTGGGTCCATCTTCCAAGATTCCCTATGGAATGTTGGTGAGAGGATGTTTTACATCTGTTGGCTTTGATGCTAGGAAAACTAGTGGGTACCTCACAATAGACTCAAAGTAAAAAAATGATGACTTTTGCTCATATATGTGTTGAGATTGATTTAAGTAAACCTTTGCCAGACTCGATGGATATATGTGCAGGCTCTTACTCTTGGGTGCAACAATTGGATTATGAAACTCTTCCTTTTCGGTGTCGAATTTGTCATGAATATGGTCATTTGCAGAGAAGATGCCCAAAGGCCCTTCTTAACTACCTCATAACCCCCCTAGGGTTGAAAAAGGGAAGGAACCCATTCCTGGGGATGTGGATGGCACTGATGGATTCATTCATGTTAAGGCTCAAAATCGAAATCAAGGTCAAAAAAGGACTTTGAAGGAAAGGTAGGAGGAAGACTCTTTCAACATATTTGAAGTCTTATATGATCTCAACTAGTAGGAAGTGAATCCAGGTTTGATGAATCTAGATCAGGATGCTCTAGGTACAAGACAGGAGGGCCTTCTCTCAGAAGTGACTCAGGGTATGCAGGATATTAGGGCTTTGCAAATAGACACTGATGTTCAAATGGAAGTTCAGGGGGAATTGGCTCTTATAGTAGAAATGAAGAAGGGTGGGGAGGATGGATCTCCTCTTGTCTCAAATACAGGTACTAAGGGGGTGAAGACTGATAAGTCTTCTTCTCATTTGGGTCTTCTTTAAAAGGAGATAAAAAAAGGAGCAGGGGAGAAGCCTTCCAAGCTTGGTAGAAAAAAATATTTAAAAAGATTAAATTAATAGGGGAAACTTTTATTGAGTCAAGGTCTGTTAAGACTCTTGATTCTCATTTCTTGACCCCCTTGAAATGATCATTCTATCCTAGAATGTAAGGGGCTTAAACAGTGGCCCTAGACAAAAATCTATTCGAGATCTAGTTAGAGGTAAATCTCCTGATGTTCTTTTCCTTTAGGAGACTAAGGTATTAGTGGAGAGTATGTTTGGTTTAGTGCCTAAGCTTTGGGGGGGTGGAGAGTGCCAGTGTATTGGTGCTCAAGGATCTACAGGGGGAGTGGCTTGTTTATGGAATCCTCAGAAGATCCGACCTCTTTGGTGGTTATCCTTGTAGTCTTCTATCTCTATGATTGCATCTTGTGTTGAGATGAGGGATATGGGTCTCTACTCCAATATCTATGCACCTACTGATCTTTAAGGTAAACAACTTTTATGGTCCCATATCCAATTTTTCAGAAGCATGGCTCCATTCCATTCGTGGATAATGGCTGGAGACTTCAATGCTATTTCTGAGTTGGCTGAGAAGAGGGGTGGTATTGCGAGGCTGGAGCCTTCTACGATACTACTTCAAGATAATATCTCAGTGTTAAATCTTGTGGATATTATGCCCATTAATGGTTAGTTTAATTGGAACAATTGAAGGATTGGAAATAACTACATTGCAAAATGACTTGACCGATTTTTGGTTTCTTGTTACTAGGTTGGGGGGCTGTGGTGTTCTAGATCAAAAAATTTAAATTGGAGGGGTTCAAATCATTGGCCTATCAAGCTGGCTATTTCTTTAGCTTGAGTACCTTGATCTCCTACTTTCAAGTTTTAGCTAATGTGGTTGCGTGACTCCTTTCTCAACAACTATATTTCTAAGTGGTGGAGGTATGGTAGACCTGCTTATGGTACAGCAATGTATACTTTTGCTAAGTTACTCCAATTTGTCAAGTATCAGCTTAAACATTGGAATCATCAGTGCTTTGGAAACATTTTCTATGAGAAGATTATTGCCCAAGCTGAGTTGGATGGTGTTACGAGGTTGATTAGAGAGGATGGAATGAATGAGGACTTGCTGCGAGAAGAGACTAGGGCTTTGAAAGCACTGGAAGAGTGTGAGCTATGAGACGAGGTCTTTTGGAAACAAAAGGCTCAAATTGAGTGGCTTTAGGAAGGGGATAAAAATACTACTTTTTTATTCAACTCAGTGAAATCCAAGAGACGTGGTAATTCTATTTTTGCTCTGGTGAATGATAGGGGTGAAACTCTTTCTTCTTTCCATGAAATTATGCGGGAAACTAAGCAATCTTTTGCTTCATTATTTAGAGAGGACTCACAAGGGGGTTCTGATGAGGAAGCTCAGGTTATTTCTTGTATCACTTCTTTGGTTTCTAGGGAGATGAATGAATAGCTTATGAGTAATATCACAATTGAGGAGCTAGAGAGGATTGTGTTTCAAATGAAGAGTGGGAAAGCTCCTAGCCCTGATGGTTTCTTGAATGAGTTCTTTCAAGAATTTTGGGAGATTATCAAGTTGGACTTGTTGGCAGTTGTTCAAGAGTCTCATAAGAATAAACAGATGCTATAGGCCTTGAATTCTACCTTCCTTGCTCGCATCCCAAAGTGTGAGGGGGCAGATAGATTATATCAATTTTGGCCTATCTCTCTTTGCAATGTGATTTATAAAATTATCTCTAAGTTGATTGCTGATAGGTTGAAAAAGTGGCTTAAAGTGTTGATTTCTAAAGAATAGAGTGGTTTTGTGGTGGGACATCAGATTTTAGATGGGATTGTTATTGTAACTAAAACCATTCACTCTATGGCCAGCTCCAAAGATAAGGCAATGTTCATCAAGCTTGATATGGCTAAGGCTTATGATCGCGTTCGATGGTCCTTCCTCTAGAAGGTCCTAGGTGCCTTTGGTTTTGGGGATGATTGGATTTATTGGGTTATGAGTTGTGTTACTTTGGTATCCTTCTCTGTGTTAATAAATGGTGAGCACTCTAAGCTTTTTGGTGCCTTTTGGGGCCTGAGGCAGGGAGACCCCCTCTCTCCTTACTTGTTTCTTCTTCTTGTTGAGGGTCTGGGATGCTTGATAAAAAGGAATGTGGAGTTAGGTTTCATTCAAGGGTGGGGATGGGGAGGTGGTCTACCTTCACAATCCCACTTGTAGTTTGTGGATGACACTGCTTTGATGGGTATGGCTACTATTAGGGAAGCTTTGAATATACGCAAGGTGTTGGATGTTTACCTTGTAGCTTTGGGCCAATTGATTAATGAAGATAAGTCTTCCATCTTTTTCTTCAATACTCTAGGTTCTATTCAGAGGAGAATAGCTCATATCTTGAGATTCTAGATTGGAGTGCTCCCTTTGACCTATCTTGGTATTCCCATCTCTGTTGGAAGACTTCCCAAGGAGTCTTGGCAGAATATGTTGGATAAATTTCATGTGAAAGTTAATCATTAGACCCATCACTAGTTGTCCTTCATGGGTCATGTTCAACTGCTCAAATCTGTGGTGCAGGCTCTCCCCATTTATAGATGTATGATTCAGGTGGCTCTTATGGGCTTTGTTAAGGAGTTGGATTCCTTAGCAACACAATTTTTATGGGCTGCTAGCTTAGTATCCTCTAAATGGAACCTTGTTAGATGGGACATTGTTTGTAGACCGAAACAACTTGGTGGCCTTGGGTTAAGGTAGTCGACACTGTCAGGGATGACATTGGCTGGTAAATTGTATTGGTGGTGATGTGTGGAGCAGGATGGGATCTAGGCCAGGGTATTAACATAGAAATACTTCTTGAGGATCCCTCAAATTGATATTCCTCATTATCCCTTTGTGGGGAAAGGCTTAGTGATTTGGAGTACACATAAGAAAGATACTGCTCTAATTAAGGGGGGTTTATTTTGGATTTTTAAAAGAGGGACTAAAGCTCACTTTTGGTCTGATTCTTGCCTAGTGGAAGAAAGCATGGAATAAGATTTCTTGGCCGAAGTGTAACTGCTTTATCTAGACTTTGGCTTGGAATAGATGCTTGACATGGGATAAGATTCAGAAGAGGGGTTTTCAGGGTCCTTCTATGTGTGTTTGGTGTGGATGTAGAGAGGAGGATTCCTCCCACTTGTTTTTCCAGTGTCCCATGACTCAATAGATTTGGCATTTTTGGTCGGAGGTTTGGAAAAGACCTTGTGTTCATGCATCCTCCCTAGAGGATTTTTGGAATAGTATGGGGAGACCTCCTTCAATGGCCTCTTTCTTACAAGATGTGTGGTATGTTGGGCCTTCTTTCATACTCTGGTAGATTTGGTTGGAACAAAATTGAAGAATATTTTGAGGAGAGAAGTTGTTGATCCAACAAGTTTGGTACAAAATTATGGGCATGATTTGGGAGACAGTGGAAGCTAAGTGTGAGGTGGTGTTCCCTTTGGTGAAAGAGGATGCTGAGTTAATGGATAGATTGGGTATTCAATGGTTTTCCCTAGCTTCTACTTGTGTTAGGAGAGGAAGGAGGCTGAATAAGAAAGTTCAAAGCGGGGGAGTTGGCTATGCCCTCCGATTGGCATTTTGAAGCTCGATACTAATGGCTCTTCAAGAGGAAATCTTGGCCCTACTGGCATCGATGGGGCTGGCAGGGACTTTTATGGATCAGTGATTTTTTTCTTTTCTGTTCATGAAGGAGTACAGACTAACAACCTTATGAAAGGTTTGGCGATTCTCTACGCTTTGGATAGGGCTTATGCTTTTGGATGGTGAAAGGTTATTTGTGAGTTTGACTCATAGGTTTTGATTAACGTGTTGAATAAACAGAAGGTATCTGACATTAGTTGGCATGTGCCAATGATAGTGCAACAAATTTTATAGATGAGTTCTTTGATGGAAATGGTGTCCTTTGTCCATATCCCAAGGGAGTGGAATAGGGAAGCAAACTATTTGGCTAAGTGGGCCTCTGAGCAGTTAGATGGATGGAAGATTGATGAGTGGGAATAGGATCCCTATGAGCTCTGACATGACTTGGAGAGGATTTTGGTGGAGGATGAGAATGACATTGGTGAAAGATAATGGTGTTTCAAGTTTGGTTTGACTAGTTCTTTTATGTTCCTGCGGCTTGGGCCCTTTGCTATTTTGTAATACTCTTTTCTAAATTTCAATAAATTTTTTACCCTTTTTTTGTTAAAAAACTAACATCCACATGCAATTGGATGTAAATCTCATAGTTCAACAATACATCAATATTTAGGTAGTGGAGATTTGGATTGCTATTGAATATAGACTAGTTACAAGCTTTTATTGGATACATTGATACAGACATGTACATGTGGTTTCCATAAAATGGTGTATCAAGCCAAATTAAAAATTAAAAAAAGCCAAATATGAAGTATGTAATCATTGAATACCATTAAAAAATTAGAATGTTGAATTATTAGTAGTAAACATTGGTGTGTTCATATTAAACACTGAAAAATATCCCATTGAAAACTTTGAATCCAACCCAAACATTAAATTTTGGGAGTTTATACGTTAAAGGAGCTTGATATAAACAAGTATCAAGTACTTGGGCATTTGTTATTGATCTGAGAGGTTGTGATTATTTTATTTCTTATCGATTATAATTTTCTTGTATTAATAATATAACAGAGTGTGAAGCCTTAATCCTTGGATTGAAATTTGCTATCACTTAGGATGTAAAGATGATTAATTGATATGATGAATTTAATTAATTATTAAAAAATTAAAAATATTTTTCAATGTAAATCCAAGTTTCTAAATTTCTTCAAGTATATGTCTTAGGACTTCACCAAAAAAATTATACCTTTAACATCTTTGCCACTCCAAGAGAAAATAATGAGGTAGTTGATGCTCTAGCTACATCTTCATCAAACGTATCACTCTTGGAAAAAATGACATTAGAAAAATTGAATATAAATCATCACTACCTTATCCACACCTAACAACATTGTGAGATGAGAAAATCATCCATGTTCTTACTAATTTAGGCTCATTTGAATAGTATATTTTGGATGAAAAGGAACATAATGATACAATATATGTTGAAGAAGATATAATTGGAATTAAAAATTTATCTAAGGGAATTATTTCCCTAGAAAAGATGTATTAATCCACCACTACGAACCCTATAAAAACTCATAACTTGATTGAGAAAGACCATACGAAAGTAAATATAGGCACTCGAGAGGAACCATGAATGTTGAACATGAGAAAACCTTATTCTAAGGAAGAAATTGATGGTCTAATTAAGTTATTAATGGAGTTAGAATAAGTTTTGTCTTGGTCATATGAATATTTGAAAATATTTAATCCCTAGATCACGAATTATCCCTCTTAAGCTAGATATGTGACCCTTTAGACAAAAGAAACAATAAATCAACTCAGTTTTAGAACCATTCATATAAAAGGAGGCTAAAAAACTCCTCTCAACTAAAATATTTTTTCTTATTCATCAATCTTCTTGGGTGGATAATTTAGTCCCTATGCAAAATAAAACTAAAGAAAATAAATTATGCATTGACTTTAAATATTTGAACAAAACTTTTGAAAATGATAATTACCCCTTACCTTCGTTAGATGACCTATAGAGAGTAAATGGATTAAAAATGATGTCTCTCCTAGATGTATTTTTTATTATAACCATATGTTAGTAGATTACAAAGATAGATACAAGACAACCTTCAGCTTTAGGTGGGTAACATTTGCATACAAAATAATGCCTTTTGGTCTTATTAATGTAGGTTTTACTTTTTAACCAGTAATGGACTATGTCTTCAAAGAACTTGTAGGTAAGTGCATAATTGATCCATACATCCCTTCTTAGGGATAGCGATACATTGCTACCACATGTCTGACTAAGATCACCTTGGGTGTTTCGGTGACTGGCCATATAGGGATCTAGAAGAGGACCCAGATCACTCTAGAACTTTTGGCATGACAGCCAGTCCTTCTATTGGTATCAGAGCTAGGTCTTGAGGTCGAGTCTTGTAGAAGCTAGTGGGCCTAATCCACATCCCTTCTTAGGGATAGCATCTCTCCTCAAGGACCAATCAGTGCATGCCACGTGTCTGACCAATAATCACCTCAGGTGTCCTCGTGACTGGCCATATAGGGGGCCAGAAGAGGACCCAAATCACTCCAAAGCTTTTGGCATGACAGCCAGTCCTCTATTGGTATTAGAGCTAGGTCTCAAGGTTGAATCTCATAGATGATGGTGGGCATGATCCATACATCCCTTCTCAGGGATAGCGATACACTACTACCACGTGTCCAATCAAGATCACCTCAGGTGCTTCAGTGATTGGCCATATAGGGATCTGGAAGAGGACCCAAATCACTCTAAAGCTTTTAGTGTGATGGCCAATCCTTCTATTGGTATCAGAGCTAGGTCTCAAGGTTGAGTCTCATGAAAACTGGTGGGCCTGATCCACATCCCTTCTCAGGGATAGCATCTCTCCTTAGGGACTGATCAGTGCACACCATGTGTCTGACTGAGAATCACCTCAGGTGTCCTCATGACTAGCCATATAAGGGGCCAAAAGAGGACCCAGATCACTCTAGAACTTTTGGTGTGATGGCCAATCTTCTATAATAGGACTATATGTCACACCAAAAGCTCCAGAGTGATCTAGGTCCTCTTCTAGATCCCTATATGGCTAGCCACGAAGCACCCGAGATGATTCTTGGTCATACACGTGGCATGTGATGATCACCTCAGTAGGGAGACGTATCCCTAAGAAGAGATGTGGATCATGCCCACCAACTTTCATGGGTCTCAACCTCGAGACCTAGCTCTGATACCAATAGAAGACTATCCATCACACCAAAAGCTCCAGAGTGATTTGGGTCCTCTTCCATCCCCCTATATGGCTAGTCATGAGGACACCTGAGGTGATTCTCAGTCAAACATGTGGCATGCACTGATCAATCCTTGAGGATCCCTGAGAAGGGATGTGGATCAGGCCCACCATCTTTCACAAGACTCAACCTCGAGACCTAGCTCTGATACCAATAGAAGGATTGGCCCTCACGCCAAAAGCTCTGGAGTGATCTAGGTCCTCTTCCAAATCCCTATATGGCTAGTCACCAAAGCACCTGAGGTGATCTCAGTTAGACACGTGGTAGCAGTGTATCATTATCCCTGATAATGGATGTATGGATCACGCCCACTAGCTTCTATAGGACTCGACCTCGAGACCTAGCTCTGATACCAATAGAAAGGACTGGCTATCATGCCAAAAGCTCTAAAGTGATTTGGGTCCTTTTCTAGACCCACTATATGGCCCAGGGACTGAAGCACCCAAGGTAGAACCTAGTCAGACACATGGTAGTAGTGTATCATTATCCCTGAGAAGGGATGTATAGATCATGCCCACTAGCTTTTGTGAGACTCAACCTCAAGACCTAGCTCTGATACCAATAGAAAGGACTAAAGCACTCGAGGTGGAACTTGGTCAGACACGTGGCAATAGTGTATTGTTATCCCTAAGAAGGGATGTGGATCATGCCCACTAGCTTCCACAAGACTCAACCTCGAGACCTAGCTCTGATATCAATAGAAGGACTGGTTGTCATGCCAAAAGCTCTAGAGTGATCTAGGTCCTCTTCTAGATCCCTATATGGCCAGTTACTGAAGCACCTGAGGTGATCTTGATCAAACATGTGGCAGCAATGTATCACTATCCCTGAGAAGGGATGTATGGATCATGCCCACTAGCTTCCACGGGACTCGACCTCGAGACCTAGCTCTGATACCAATAGAGGACTAGTCATCATGCCAAAAGCTCTAGAGTGATCTGGGTCCTCTTTTGGCCCCCTATATGGCCAGTCATGAGGACACCAAAGATGATTCCTGGTTAGATATGTGGCGTGTGTTGATCAGTCCCTGAGGAGAGATGCGAATGGACTCTTACAAAGTTTCCAAAGGATATTTCAAAAGAATTATAGGTCACTTACAACACTGTCAAAGGATAAGTGTGGAGTCTCATAGGGCATTTTCAAAAGTGCCAAAGGATCAAGGTGAGTTAAAGGTCAAGCAAGTCTGAAGAGATCATAGGAGCAAAAGCAATATAAGAATTTCAAAGAAAATAAGATCAGGTCAACATGTAAAATATTAATGACCAATCCAATATAAATATCATGCATCTTCAGAGATCGAATGGCACATGAAGCTTAGATGCAAAGATCGAAAAACATGTTTCAAAGTTAGAATTAAAATAAATGAAGAACCTTTGAAGTGAGTTAGTTACAAGAATCTAAAGAGATGGTTGAAGGATATAAATATCAATGGTTGAACTAAAACTATTATTCTAATTTTGAGAGTGTGGTAATTGATGTGACAAGTGCAAAATTTAAAGAGGATCAGAGAATGAAATTCAAATCGCCATTTGCTTAGAATGAGAAGAGGCAAGCAATGAATGAAAAATGTATAAAGTAAAGAGACTCATCTAAGTTTTATTTGATGAAAAATTCAAAAGTAACAAAGAATAAGAAAGAAAAATAGTCATCTTTTCATTTTTGGAATGAGAGGAGTTGAGGTGTAGATGTAAAAATATGAGACTTGTCTGAGCATAGAGGAGTAATGGTCTAATTAGAGAATACCAGTGTGTCAAATAGATAAATTTAGACATAGAGAAAGGGTACATGAAGAGTGAAGATCACATAAGAGTGTGTTGAATGAGAAATGAGCATTTATAGATTAGACGTGCAATAAAGAATAGAGACTTAGATTATTTTGTGAATCTAATTCCTGAATTTTAAGTGTAAATGTCTAATTGGTTGGTGCCATCAAATTAAGCTAGGTTGGTGATCAGTATAGGGAGTGGGTGCTTCCTTAGAGTTGGTGCTCTTAAAATAGGGGATTGGTGTCTTATTGGGATGGGTGTCCTTAAATGTAACCAGTGAGGTTCAGTCAATGAGACAAACTTTATGAGGATGGATTAGAATAGGAGCTTCTAGCAGCATTCTCACCATGGTTTTTTCCCTTTGGGTTTCCATGTATAAATCTGGTGTTGTGTGTTGTGCTTTTCTGCATGTGATATCTTTCATTTATTTGTTTTAGATTTCATATGTTAAAATTTATCTTGAAAGTTGTAAGAAATTCATTTTTTGAGATCTACTAATTCACCCCCCCTCTTAGTAGATAGGTGTCTTCAATAATTGGCATTAGAGCCAAGGGTTCTAAAAGAGAAGCTTAATTAGCTCAGGTTGATCTTGGAGTCTGAACACAAAATGGCCAGTCATGAAGGAACTTCATCAAACAAGTCACCTTTATTTGATGGGTCTACCTATGCCTTTTGGAGCATAAAGATGGAAGCGTCTTTGGCCTCCTTGGGGTTTGATGTATGGATGTCTATTGAGAATGGATACACACCCCCTATTATTTCTCCTACTAATCAGGTAGTAAAGAAGGCATGTGAAAATAATGTCAAAGCAAAAAATGATATTCTTTGTGGATTGTCAAATAATGAGTTTGTCAAAGTCATGCATTGTCAAAGTGTAAAGGACATATGGGTCAAATTAAAGAGCATATATGAAGGAGATGATAGATTAAAACAATCCAAGATTCAAACACAAAAGGGATAGTTTAAAAGCCTCAAGATGAGTGAGAAAGAGAAGATTGTTGACTACCTCCTTAGGATAGATGAGATTGTAAATGCAATCAAAGGACTTAGAGAGATAATGGATGAATCAGTCATTGTCAAAAAAGTTTTAAGATCTCTGAAAACAAAGTATGTTCCTAAAAAATTTGGCATTGAAGAAGTAAGATATCTGAACAAGCTCACAGTAGATGAGTTACATGGAACTTTCACAGCATATGAGATGAGGCTAGGAGGTGCAAAGTCATCCAAGAGAGAAGATAATTTCAAAGTTTCTAAGCAGGCAGAAGAAAAAGAAGCTCCTATTTTTAAATCTAAGGAGGTTGATGATGTAGAGGCTAATTTCATCATAAATTTGAAGAAGGGCTCAGGCAAATACAAATGTAAGTTACCCTTCAAATGTTTTAATTGTGGGAAGATAGGTCACTTTGTTACTAAATGTCCACATAAAAGGAAGGATGACTCTTATTCATCTGAGAAAAATCAAAAAGAGAAATCCTATTATCCCAAGAAGAAGAAAAGCTTCTTTAAGAATAAAAAGAGGTTATACTCAAAAGAAGATAGTGACTCGCTTGATGATAGCAGTAGTTCAAGTGATGAGCATGATAGTGATTTTATGGCCAAACAAAATAAAGTTTTATTCATGACTTATGAATCAACTTATTTATGCCAAGAAGAAGAGGACTTAAGTGATGATGAAGAAGGAGAATTAAATCTGGAATGTGAACTCATTTATGCTTTAAAAGAAAGTGACAAGCTTAGAAAAGAAAACAAAAGAAGCTTAGTCAAAAGGAGATTAAGAAATTAAATAAAATAAATGAGGAATCAAATCAAATGATAGTGAGTTTGAATACCCAAGTTGAGGAGGCAAAGAGGATGGAGGATGTGGTCAAAATTGATTTGCAAGCAAAATCCATAGAATGCTTGAAGATGGAGGAAGAAATCATGGACCTAAGAGAAAAGCTCAAAAATCCCAAAGAACAAATTGATAAAGGCCTGAAACTGAAAGGAGGATCTAAAATACTGGATGAGATGATCATCTCACAAAATCCTCTCAAATAAAAATTAGGTCTTGGGTATGAGAAAGGCAAGAGTCCCATGTTGAGTACAACTAGGAATCTGTATGAAAACTTCAAGGGAATAACAGAATTAGGAATCAGAAAAGAAGAAAATCACATTCCTGAAGAGAAGAAGAAAAGTAATAACTTTTGTTCTTACAAAGACCAAGGTTACTGCTACAAAAAACAACATAATAGCAAGGAACATGAAGAAGATAGAGTTTAAGAGACCTCCATTATATCCCCAAAGGAGAATGATAACCAGGTATTCTTTATCATTTTATGGTTATTGTTATAGATGTAATAAATTTGGCTATAAATTAATTGATTGTAAGATTGTAACTAAAAGAAGGATAAGTTTCTTAAGTAAGAATTCATTTGTCCCTCTGCTAGATCTAGATGTTTTATGCTATAACTAAAATAATTTTGGGCATATAGCAAAACTATGTAGAACAAAGCTTGTTAAATCAAAGTCTAACAATACAAAAAGGGTTAAGACTCCTAAAGTGAACAAATGCTCACAAATCAATGACACAACAAATAAAACTAAAGCCAAGAAGTCCAAGGAGATATGGAAAAAGAAAAATCAATCTATGATCACCCAAACAGCACTGCATGCTAAAGAGAAAAATCTATGGGTCATAGATAGTGGATGCTCAAAGCATATGATCGGTGACAAGAGTAATTTCACCAAATTGAGCCAATGCAAGGAAGGGACTGTCAGCTTGGGAAATAATACTACAATCAAAATCAGGGGCAAAGGAACCTTGCACATTGATGGCAAGCTCCCTACACATGATGTTCTTTATGTTAAAGGACTAAAACATAATCTATTGAGTATTTGTCAGATGTGTGAAAATGGATATAAAGTCATATTTGATGCTGAAGGTTGTGAATTAAGAAGGCTTGGAAAAATTATTGCACAAGGAAAAATGACTAAGAGTAACATATATAATCTGATTGAGGTAAATGATATAAATTATCTCATGGGAAAGATTGATGAGAACTGGTTATGGCACAGAAGGATGGGTCATGTTAACTTTGACAATTTAGTCAAAGTAAGTTTTAACAAGTGCGTAAGACACATGCCTAAGATAACCAAGCCTACAGACACAACGTGTAGAGAATGTCAGCTCGGTAAACAGACTAGGGTCTCATTCCAAACTAAAGAATATACAACTACAAAACC
The DNA here is from genome assembly GCA_037957365.1 of Torreya grandis. Classification (NCBI taxonomy): domain Eukaryota; kingdom Viridiplantae; phylum Streptophyta; class Pinopsida; order Cupressales; family Taxaceae; genus Torreya; species Torreya grandis. The sequence continues at coordinate 378,823 of JARHVA010000555.1, forward strand.
TCTACATATAGTTCATATTAATCTTTGTGGACCAACCAAGACAAGAGGTTCCAAAGGAGTGTATTATTTCATGATGTTTGTAGATTGCTACACTAGAATGACATGGGTAACCTTCTTGAAATAAAAGTCTCAAGCCTTTGAAAGATTCAAGATCTTTAGAGCTATGGTTGAAAATGAAGTTGGTAGAAAGATCAAGTGCCTCAGATCTGACAGAGTTGGTGAATTCACTTCAAATGAATTCATAGACTACTGTGAAAATTATGGAATTAAGACACACTACTCTATTGCAAGAATTCCACAGCAAATGGAGTTGTTGAGAGGAAGAATAGGACTGTCAAGGAGATGGCTAGAATAATGCTGAAAGAAACCAACTTCTCAGATGGTTATTGGAGAGAAGCAGTCCAGATAGTAGTATACATCTTGATTAGAGTCCAATTCAAAGTAAACAATGACAAGACTCCATATGAACTATGGTATGTAAATCCTACCTCAGTAAATTATTTTAGAGTGTTTGTAATCAAATGCTACATTCGAAGGAATGAGAAAAAGCTAGGTAGTTTTGAGTCGAGATGTGATGAGGGAATATTCCTTGGTTATTCTACTCATATCAAAGCCTATGTTTTCTATGACAAATGACTACATAAGCTAGTGGAGAGTATCCATGTTAAAGTTGAAAAGATCCACAAAGAAGAAATTGAACCTGTAAAGGAGATCAAAATTGAGGAACTAAAAGAAGTTGAGGATGAAATATCAGATAATGAAGAATAGATAAAGAGGACTGAAAAAGCACCCTCAAGGTTTGTTCAAAAGGATCATCCTAAGGATCAAATCATTGGTAACATGAATGAAGGATTCCAAATGAGAAGGGCAGTAATGAGCAAATAATAGGTAAGTTTTGCTTTAGTATCTAAAATTGAGTCCAAAATCTATGATGAGGCCAACAAAGATGAGAATTGGCAAAAGGCCATGGATGAATAACTAAGTCAAATAGAAAAGAACAAAACCTGGAAGCTAGTTCCAAGACCCACAGACAAGAATGTCATAGGGACAAAATGGGTCTTTAAAAACAAGTTGAATGAAAATGGAATTGTTGTGAGAAACAAAGCTAGACTTATTTGCAAAGGATATGCTCAGGTAGAAGGAATAAACTTTGAGGAGACATTTACCCCAGTGGCAAGATTGGAATCCATCAAAATGTTTTTAGCATTCTCAGTCTTTAAGAAGTTTAAAGTCTATCAAATGGATGTTAAGTCAGCTTTCCTAAATGGAACCTTGGAAGAAGAAGTTTATATTAAACAACCTGAAGGTTTTCAACTAATAGATGAAGAAGACTATGTGTGCAAACTGAATAAAGCTTTATATTGTCTAAAATAGGTACCTAGAGTATGGTATTCAAGGATGGATCAATATTTGTAACAATAAGGATTTATCAAAGGATGTGCAGACATTAACTTGTATGTTAAGTCTGAAAATGGACATATGTTGATCATAGTTGTCTATGTTGATGACATCATTTTTGGTGTCAACAATAATAATATGTGCAAAGAGTTTGCAAATCAAATGTAAAAGGAGTTTGAAATGTCCATATTGGGATAACTTTCATTTTTTCCTTGTCTACAGGTTGCACAATTCAAAGAAGGGATATTCATATCCCAGACCAAGTATGCGAAGGAGATGCTCAAGAAATTTGATATGGAGGATAGTAGACCAGTTAGCACTCCCATGATAATTGGATGTAAATTGAGCAAAGGTGATGAATCTATTAAAGTGAATCATACAATATATAGGTCTATGATTGCTAGTTTGATATATCTCACTGCATCAAGACCAGACATCATACAGGTTGCATACATGGTTGCTAGATTTTAGGTTGCACCAAAAGAAACACATGTAAATGTAATAAAGAGAATTTTCAAATATATTAAAAGCACAGTAGACTATGGATTATGGTATCCTTCAAGTGATGATTTCACTTTGACAGCATACACAGATGTTGATTGGGCAGGAAGCATAGATGATATAAGAAGTACTAGTGGTGGTGCTTTCTTCCTTGGTAAGAGACTTTTTTCATGGCTAAGTAAAAAATAAGAGTTAGTTACAATATCTACAGCAAAATTAGAATATGTTGCAGTAGTGGCATGTTGGACTCAAGTGTTGTGGATGAAGTAGTCACTAAAATATATTGAAGTGGAGTTTAAAGGACAAATTCCCATTATGTGTGACAATTCAAGTGTTACAAATATATCCAAGAATCCAGTGATGCACTCTAGAACAAAGCACATATCAATCAAGTATCATTTTTTGAGAGAGAAGGTTGGTGATCAAGAGGTCACAATGGAACATTTTCTAACAAAAGATCAAATTGTAGACATATTCACTGAAGCTTTGCCTAAGGATCAATTTGAATATTTGAGACAGCGGTTGGGAGTGGTAGCTCCTAAACCACATCATTAGTTCCTAGTGATCAAGCATGTCTCTAGGGGGAGTATAAAAGTAAGATCACTAACTCCTAGAAAGATAAGAGTTTAGGCAAATGTGCCATTGGCTAAGGGGGAGTTACTCACAAAGTGTTCTAGCCTATTAGGTCCAAGGATGAGAACAACCAAGATGCGAAAAAAGGAGAAGAATGTTGACATATTATGGTAGAGATGCTTTATCATTAATGTCAAAGGGGGAGAAAATAACAAGATGCAAGTGCAAAATAGAGATTGTGTTACTTTTAAGAAGATTTTTTTGCCATCAATGACAAAAGGGGAATTTGTTGGACATAGTCATTGTTGCATGAAGGATTGTCATTGATGTCAAAGGTAGCAAGTGTTATTATGCATTAATGATAAAGGTTTTGAGTTGAACATACTTGTTGTAGAGCCCCATGGATTTGTGTGTGTACTTTCAATGATTATGAACATATAAGAACAGTCATATGAATGTCTTTGATCACATGGTATCTTAAAAAATATGGCTAAGTACATAGGTAGATGTTAACACAATTTGCATATATCTCTTTGTAGTCTATGTTCTAAGTCATAAGGATGAGTAGAGCAAATGTTACAAATGCATAATATTGTCCCTTAGCTGAAATCCTACAAAGTTTCTACACATAGTCATTTTTATACCTTTGCATTTGTCTTGGAATTATTTTAGAAGAAGTGGCTTAGGTAATTCTTTCAAAGAAATGTTGAAGACTCTTTAGACAAAAATCTTGCAACAAATGTTCAAAAGCTTTGGAATTCTTTCAGGAAAATGTTCGGTCTCCTCAGTTAATTTTTCAAAGTTTGGGAATTATTTCAAAAAAATTGTTTCAAACAAAAGTTCTGAAGGAAATGAGTGAAATTTGGAATTCTTTCGAAGAAAGTGGTTTGGTGAATTCTTTCAGAAAAATGGCTAAGTCTTTGTCAAAAAAAATATCCTAAATAAAAGTTTTTGAAGGGATCTTTTCAAAAATGCCAAAGGGTAAGTGAACCGTTCAAAGTTTCCAAAGGGATATTTTCAAAAAATTGAAGGGTAAGTGAACCATTCAAAGTTTTTGAAGGGTACTTTACAAAAGTTTCAAAGGGATCTTTCCAAAATTTTGAAGGGCATGTGACTCAAACAAAAATCCCAAAGGGTACTTTGCCAAAGTGTTGAAGGGCATGTGACCCAAACAAAAAATTTGAAGGGTACTTTGCCAAAGTTTAGAATGGTATGTGACCCAAACAAAAATTATGAAAGGTACTTTGTTAAAGCTCTGAAGGGCATGTGATCCAAACAAAAGTTCTAAATAGGTCACTTATAGAAGTCCCGAAGGACACTTTCGAAAGAAGGACATTGATGAATTCTTTCAAAGAATTTGTCTAAGGCAGGTGGACACCTAAAAAATTCTCGAAGGATACTTTTAGATGGAGAGGACACTTACAAAGTTTTTGAAGGATGCTTTCAGATGGAATGGACTCTTACAAATTTTTTGAAAGATATGTTAGAAAAATTATAATCCACTTACAACATTATCTAAGAATAAGTGTGGAGTCTTGTAAGGCATTTTCAAAAGTGCCAAAGGATCAAGGTGAGTTAAAGGTCGAGAAAGTCTAAAGAGATCAAAGGAGCAAAAGTAATATAGGAATGCTAAAGAAAATGAGATGAGGTCAACATGCTAAAGTTTAATGACCAAGCCAATATAAAGATCATGCATCTTCAGAGATCGAATGGCACGCGGAGCTCAGATAGAAATATCGATGGACACATTTCAAAGTTAGAATGAAAATAAATAAGAACCATTGAAGTGAGTTAGTTACAAGAATCTAGAGAGATGATTGAAGGATATAAATAGTAAAGATTGAACTAAAACTATTATTCTAATTTTATGAGTATGGTAATTGATGTGACAAGTGTAGAATTTGAAGAGGCTCAGAGAATGGAAGTCAAATAGCCATGTGCTTGGAATGAGAAGAGACAAGTAATGAATGAAAAATGTATAAAGTAAAGAGACTCATCTAAGTTTTATTTGATGAAAAATTACAAAGTGATGAATAATAGGAAAGAAAAATAGTCATCTTTTCATTTTTGGAATGAGAGGAGTCGAGTCATAGATATAGAAATATGAGACTAGTCTGAGCATAGAGGAGTAATGGTTGAATTGGAGAATACCAGAGTGTCAAATAGATAAATTTAAACATAGAAAAAGGGTGTAGGAAGAGTGAATATCACACAAGAGTGTGTTGAATGAGAAATGAGTAGTTGTAGATTAAACATGCAATAAAGAACGGAGACTTAGATTTTTTTGTGAATCTGATTCGTGAATTTGAAGTGTGAATGTTTAATTGGTTGGTGCCATCAAATTAAGCTGGGTTGGTGCTTAATATAGGGATTGGGTGCTTCCTTAGAATTGGAACTCTTAAAATAGGGGATTGGAGTCTCCTTGAGATGGGTGTTCTTAAATGTAACCAATGAGGTTCAGTTAGTGAGACAAACTTTATGAGGTTAGATTAGAACAGTAGCTTCTACCAACATTCTCACCATGGTTTTTTCCCTTTAGATTTCCACATATAATTATGGTGTTGTGTGTTGTGTTTTTGTGCATGTGATATCTTTCATTTATTTGTTTAATATTTCATATGTTTAAAATTATTTTAAAAGTTGTAATAAATTCATTTTTTGAGATATGAGGCCTCTTAGTAGATAGGTGTGTTCAATAAAAATGTGTTATTGGTTTGGTTGATAGGGAAAGATTTTAGATAGTGAAAGTGGTGGGTTGGTCTGTTGGAGGTTCTTGCTTGATGATATAAGGTATCCCTAATTGTTTCCAGAAGGTGGCTCGATCCATGTCAAGGTTGGAGATAAATTCCAATTTTTACACTAGCCTAGAGGATGTTTTGTAGGTTAGTTTAATTCCTTGAATAGTGGACCTAAAAGATAAACCCCTTGATGGAGACATAGGGATGGTAACCTCATCATATTTTTCAATCAAAGGATGCAAGTTTGAGATAGGTGGCTCCTCTATGGGAGGAGTAGACATGGGGGGTTTCTTCCTTAGGGATAATTGTTAAAAGGGGAGTGGTTTTCTCGATAGTTAAAGCTGAAGGTGAGGTGGCAATGTTTGGTTGTTCTGGTATATCAACTAAAATAATGGTTAAGGAATCTACTACTTAAATAAGTGGAGGGGGAGAATATGGCATTTCCTTAGTCTGAGTGTCCAAAGGAAGTGAAGGTAAGTCCATTATCTCAATAAATGGAGGAGGTGGGGGACTAGAAGATTGGGTAGTAGGTGGTTTGGTAATGAGCACATCAAGGACCATGTTAATCGTATGGGTATTATGAGAACACTCAACAGTATTTCTCTCATTCTTGGTAGGAGCATGTTTTGGGAAAGGTTGCTTGAATATATCAAGGGCTTGGTTTGATGGTGCATTGGGGTTATCTAATGTAAGCACCCCCTTGTCAATAAGGGATTGGACAAGGCTCTTAAAGGTATTGTACCTACTGACATCATGCCCTATTACTCGATGAATGGCACACAGTTCATTCTCATTGAACCAACTAGGTGTAGGATGAGAGGCATCAAACTAATGAGGATGTTTGATAAGAGGAAGTTGAATGATGTTGGATTTCAATAACTTCTCTAAGATGGAGGCATAGGATTCTCCAAGTGGAGTGAATTGCTTCTAATTGTTCCAATTTTGGCTCCTCATGTTTTGCTTTGAGGAACTAGAGGAATTTGGTTGGTTGATGGAAGTTAGAGGAGTGGCTTTAAGGACAACTACATTTGTAGTTCCCTTGCTCTTGGCATTGGTATTGGACTAGTTGTTTATCTTGGAGGAAGAAGCCTCATTGATTTTATAGGTTGAGTTCTTGTTTTTGAGCTTTAGCTTTCCTTCATCAATCGATTGGTTATCTAACTTACGTTCCATGGTAAAAGCTTCATCCAAGGTTTAGAAGCTTTAGACATGTAGTATGGAGGAGATATGTTTGGCACATTCCCAAGCAAAGAGCTCTATAAGTTTGGGTTGAAGTAGGGAGAAGAAAAGTTGGTTAATTAGGCTCCTCCAATGAGATATAAAATTGGTAATAGATTCATCCTCAAACTATTGGATAGAGTAAAGGCTAGTGATAGAAACTTTCTTGGAGATATTGATCAAAAAATGGTCTAAGAAAGTTTGAGCCAGCTAGGTGAAGGAGAAAAGGGAGTGCTTGGGTATGGCACTATACCAATCCAATGTTAGACTGGATAGAGACATGGGGAAGGTGCAGAGAATAAGGTCATGATCATAAGTCATGAGATACCAAGCTTACCTAAATGCCCTAAGGTGTTTTTGGGGATCCTCCTTAATTTGAAATTTAGATAACTTGAGAAGTTCCCATTGGGGAGGATATGGCTTGATAGGTATAGATGGATAGATGGGCTCATTACAAATCTAGTCATATGAAAAGATGTTGTGAGCACATGAAATAGATGACTCTAAGGTGGTCATCTTTTACATGAGGATATTCATTATATCCACTTGGGGTTGTGCACTCATAAGATTCTAAGATGCATACTACTGCAGTGATTGGGAGACATACTGATAGTGAGAAGAAGGTTGGGAGGCTATCACATATTGGTAATTAGATACCAACTATTAGGTAGAAGATACATAAGGATAGGTAGAGGTAGGTGGTTGGATAGTGCATAAAGGTACCTACCCTTATAGTCTAGGGATGTATCCAAAGTTTTATGCAAGGGGTGCTTGTTGGGTAGGAGTGGTAGTTGGGTTGGTGATTGATGGAAGGGTGGTGACCATTGTACTAATCAGTGGCAAGGTAGAGGGTATGGACACCATAAGACTTTAAATAAGAGTAGTGGTTGATGGGTTAGGGGTAGATAAATAAATTTTGGTAGTGATATAGGTAGGAACTCCCATTGTGGAGGAGTGGTTGGTAGGGGTGGAAGGTATAAGGGCAGTGGTAGTTTGGGTTGGTTGGTTTTTTTATTGTAGTCTCAAAGGGATTATTGGTCAATGAAGAAGCTTGGGTAGTCAACGGTTGGGTAGTAAATATGGAAATATAGGTACTCCCCATGAGGTGGAGAGGCGTGTCATAAGGTGTATCTATGGGTGGGGCCAAAGTTAGGATATGGTAAGGCATGGTTGTAAGATAATGTTGCAAGGCTATGGGATTGTTATCTAGGAAAGCAACAAAGTTTGCATCTCCTTGAAGAACCTCATAAGGGAAAGCAATACTTTTTGAGGGGTGAGGAGAGTTTGTTGGATTATAAACATATTCCATGGATGAAGAGGTAGAAGAGGTAGGTTGGATTAGTGATGGGTTTTTCTTTGCAAGGTCTCTTCATTGTTGGTGAGTGAGAACCATATGAGATAGGGGAGATAGAAAGTACAACTAACCTTACTACTCAAACAAAGAAAAGATAATAAATGATCAAAGAAATCAAATCATGCTCTAAAAGAGGCATTAAGCCTTAGAGTTCTAATTAATTTCTCTTTTGGCTTATGCCTTAAGAAAGTGTTTGACTAAATTTGGTTTATAGAGTGGGTACTAAAGAGGTAGTCTAAGGTTGGTTTCAAGTTGTGTTTAAGCACTCAAAAAGAATTTGTATTGTAATCAATATGTGGCTTGGTATTGGGGCCTACCCCCTCACTTCACACACTATAGTGATAAGGGTGTTGGGTGCTTAGCCAATATATATTGATATCCAGATATTATACTCAACTAGAGAGTTGAGTTGGTTTTCCCCTTGGTAATGACCTCCAAGTAAGATTGTCAAGAAAGCATACGGTTACCACTAGGTGATGAAATCCTATTTAGGCCTTCTCTCAATTTTATTTGATGTTTAATTGATGAAAGTGGTTTGGTTGAGAGTGTGCAATAAATATTAAAGCTACGATAGATTACTTTGCTTTTAAGTTAGGCTATGTGAACTAAAATTTCAAGCAGTCGATGTATGCACTTAATTTTAAGCCCAAAAAAAAAATTATTTCATTAATGAGAATATAATAGAGATATAATACATGCAAATAAGAACCCAAGACACAACTTTCCCACTTGACATGCTAGAATGTTTTAGTTAATTTCTACTTATTACTGAAAAGAGGGAAAAGAAGAAACTAAGTATGGGTATAGTTGAAAAACCTATTTGGTTGTGCACGTGTTGAATCAGAAGATTGTGAATAGCTCCTCTTTGGCTTGGGAGGATTACCTATAGATAATAAAGCACTAAAGCAAATTTTTCGTTAGACAGATAGTTGAGTGGATTGCCTAGTGATAGCTAGATCCTAAAAATAAGAGCTTCCTCAGGGGCTGTCAATCCACATATTTTAAATAGTTAAGTTTATAAAATAGAATAGAAAGTACTTGCATTAATAATCAAAGATACTAAAATTGAACACAAGAATGTTTTCTTAAGAAATAGACTAGAAATGATTAAAAATAGTGATCAAGCTAATTAACACTAATGCTAGGTGATTGGGGCATGCTTCAAAAAATTAGAAGGGGGTCTATGAATAGGCAAGGACATAGAGAATTAGGTTTGGTTAGCGGTAGGTAGGTGAAAATAGCTTACTAGAATTTATTTCCACAATGACCGTTGGTGGTTAGGTTGACCGTTGATGGTTAAGGTGACCATCAATGGTTGGATAGATCATCAACAGTTGAGTTAACCATCGATGGTTACTATGAATAGATCTAGGTTGATAATAAGTTTATTGATGAGATCCCAAAGTGAGATTTTGGGAGTTGGGTAGGTGTTGGGTTGATAACAAAAAGCAAATAAACTGATGGAGTACTGAAAACCAAATACTTATCTTGTAAAAGATGGATCGGGTGGATGCTTGAGGTGGTTGAATTGTTGGTGGAGTCTGGCATGATTCTGGTAGAGTAATGGTACTTGGTTCTTTGGTGGATCTACGATAGCAAGTTGACTCTCTGATGTAGTATTCAGTTCGTTGGATGGCTGATGAAGATTGACTTGCAAAAAGAGGATTCTTGATGCATAAGCTCTTGATAACAATTACATATTTTATAGATGGATTTCACCTCTTTGCTCATCTCTTCTTATAGGCAAGGTAAGAGAGTTGTAACAAGATGTGAACTAGGCCTTCTAATTATAACTCATTCATGTAATGACTTGTAACTAGATGAGTATAAGTTATTTTTTAAAAAGTAAGGTGGGTGAGTTTGCATGTTCTTGGATAAGGAGGTGCACCCTAACCGTTGGCGGTCAACTTGACTATCAGTGGTTGAGGGTGAAGGGTCAAAATAGGTAAAAGCTAGGGTTAAGCTAGTTTAATCAAACTAATTATGGGTTAGGCTAGGTTAGCGGTTAGAGGATCAGATCAGTCCCAAAGGGGTCCTAAGGTGGTCAAGGGAATCTATGAAATTCAAAATCATAGTGTGTGGATTTTTTATGTCTACAGTGGCCATTCCATAGGAGACATTAACACACATAAAATATTTTAAATATGCTACTAATGACCCACCATTTTCAAGGATTCACAAAGGCATGTTAGAACATGTCATGCATGCCCAATATTAGTTGGAAGATAGGAAAAAATCAATAATGCCCCTTCATCTAGTAATAAAAAATATATGCATAAATACATAGTAGGGGCTATATTTATTGGGAGTGATCAATCTCAATTCATCACTCAATCATAATATTTTTATCACTACCACAAATTATTACAATAGATGGACAGAATAAAAATTCATAAAGTATAACATTATGGATGAAGTAATAAAAAAATTAGAATAAGGTATCTTCACATGATTTTGCACTCCTCTCTTATTAGTTTATGAAAATGAACTAGCTTACAAATCAGTATAATTCATAGAGTGGGCTTATGATCACAACATCATATTTAAATTGTAGCTAACTATTACCCATAGGGAAATGGAGTAGAAAATTCCACTAATCATAACTTGATTGATGTGATCAAGAATACTACTAGTAGAAATCCTTGAGGATGACACACTTTATTAAAGTGTTCCCTATAGAAAGACAAGGTAAGGATCAAGAAATACCTAAATATATCTCCATATATGCTTGTATATCATAAAAAACTAAAATTTCCCATCAATCTACTTTTACCTACATACCAATTCATTAAAAATTATGAATGGGAATCAGAATCAGTTTAAGACAAGTCAGATAATATCCTTAAATGGGATAAATAAGGGAGAAAGCAATCCAAAATTTTAGTAAACTTCAAGATGTGATCAAGAGATGGCTTAATAAAAGGGCCACCCAAAAGGCATTTAGAATTGTGGACATGGTATTAATGTGCGGTGAAGCCCACAAAAATAAGGACAACATGATAAGTTCCAACCTTTGTGGGTAGGACCATATCAGATATCAAAAATTATGGGAGAAAATAATTTTTGGTTGAAGACCTTAGAGGGAATAAACTTAGCACTACCAATAAATGGGAGGCACCTAAAACACTACTCATGCCACTTCCACTGAATACCTCTAATTTTACTGATTAAGTCACTTTTTATTTTATTTTCTTTATTGAAATTTGTTTTTTCTCGTCATACATTTCAATATGGTTTGATATGTCTCCCTTTTTTCCCCATTTTTATTCATCACTATCTTTTGAATAAATTTTTATTAGGGTTACCATCAGTTAGTGGTTTTTCATCCACATTTAGTAATAAAAGAATCTTCGTGGAATAATTGTCAAGAAATTTTAATATAACATATGGTAATTCACTTCAAGACATATACCTTTGTAATTTTATAAATAAGAGTCGAAGCAAGATACCTAATTAAATTTTGATTAGGATAGACAAAGATAAATAAGGTCAATTTAAGTAAATGTTATGAGAATTCAATTATTTCTTGAAATTCCTATATATATAAAAAATGATAATCAAGCTAAGCAATTCATTTAGCAAAGGAAAATTTAAATAAAAGACTTAGTCAAAGTGCACAATGAGTAAATCATTTTAAAAAATGATTTAGGTAAACTCTATCGAGGGTGTGGATGCTCGAATAATAGTAAATTAATGTTTAGATTGAACCAGATGTACCTCTTTCAGGACTATTGATGTCTAGATGGTAGAAGAGCAATACCCAAGCAACGAGTAATACATATATTTAATAAAAATAATTAAACTAATGATTAATTTTACACCTACAACCTAAGATAAAGGAGAACTAGATTTTGATTTGAAATTAATAATATTATTTCAATGAATAATATGACAATTAATAATCCTTACTTAGGTTGGGTTACTTTTCTTTTGTTTATTTTAATTGATCCTAACTTAGGTGCAAAACTGAAGATTCAAAGTTCATAGAATATTTAGGGGTATTTCTCAGTGAGTCGCCAATTTTTATCACCAACTAACCTAAGTTATTAGGTCCATTAATTTTTAGCCACCAAAATAACAAACTACTAAATTTGGAATCGAAACATAACTTCATTTTTTGAATAAATATTTTGAGTGGTCTTACAATCTGATTTTCATTCATTTTCCAACTTTTGTATATCCTTTGATTGAATTAATTTAGAATTAAAAGGATTAAAAAATAAGGGAAACAAAAGATGGGAGTTTTATATAATTAAAACTTGGATTTTATTTTATTTTGAAGTTTATTCCCTAATTCACTAAGTACTTTAGTTTTATGTTTTCCCTTTGTTATCCCCATATCATAAACATTGGATAATTCATTGTCATAAAATAAACGTCTTGGAAATAATTTACTCTCCTCAATGGAATGAGAAGGAACCATATGGTTGTCTCCCATATCATTTCCTCCCAAACGTAGTTTCATGTCAAATATATCTGCATGATGAAATAGTGACCCTTCCACAGATGGGCAATGTGTGCCACCATCTTGTGTGCTTGGATACCTAGAGATGTCGTTGGATAGCTTGTTTGATAAACTTCATTCACCTTGGGAAAATATGCATCTAACACATGTCCCACCGTATAAATATTAAATTTTACACTACTTGTTTGTCTTTTGTTTTATTATTTTTTATTACTTAATTATTGATGACTACTCATTTATTCTAATCTTGGTGGATTATTTTACTCGGGAGGAATAAAATGGTAATTAAGGTGGAATAACCATGATGAAACTATTTTAAAACTTGAAAGGTGACGAACATTAAAATCAGCACTATAAGTATTAAACTGCAAGTGGCTATTGAAAGAAAACACAAGTGAGGATCGATGCCAAGCTTTTAACACTGCATTGTTGGTTAGAAAATATGATTCAACAATGACATCCAACAAAGTCAACTTCATTTCTAAGAGAGAGGTAAGGGATATAGTATTAATATCATGTTGTGCATGGGAAGAAATTATAATGACTTATATTTATTCTTCAAGAATTAAAAAGAGGTTGAAAGTCTCAGTTTTAAAGAATAATAGATGATGAAATTTTGAAGCACTTACTTGCATAGAGAGGCATCAAAGCCATAGGTTTCCTTTGCAAGGAATTGACTAGAGATGTGTGTCATTATTGTGAAGTTAGGGATGTAAAAATTTACTCTTCAAAAGAGAAAAATCTCATAGATATTTCTAAATTTTTTATTAGGAAAATGTTGAGACTACCTAAGCTTGAATGGATTTATTCGAAAGAATGGATAGTGAATTGGCAATGCAAGCATAGAGTTCATAATATACTAAATAAATGGAGTGATAACCATAATTCAAGGAGTAACAAACAATATATGTCCTTTTCTATGATATTTTTTAGAGTGCCTATTTTTGAAGCCATGGTTTCACTCAATATATTATTTGAGAAAGATTAAGTGGATCGTGTTGATGTTGCATGGGTACCCATGTTGTATAATTTATCAATATGAGGTAAACCCACTGATTGGGGTTGAACGTAAATAAGGCAAGGATTTTCACATGACTTCATATTTGATTTATTATATTTATTACACATTGTCTTTCAGTCCTAAATTATTCAATTCTTGGTTTCCATTATAAAATAAGTCTATCTATGTCACAACATTTCTATAAATAGTTGCATTGTCCCCACTATCTAATAATTTTTAATGAGTTTCTCCCTCTCACTAATGAGGCCATTAATGACTTAAAATGCCTTAGAATCTTTGCATCTATGAAATAAAATATTTCAAAACATAGAAATTAGATTTATTTCCATGATTCTATTATCATAAGAGTTGAAGGAGCTTTGCAACCACCCCATGTATTGCCCGTGTATGTGCTAAACCATTTAGTTGTCATGGAAATTTCTTACCAATTTTATACAGGATTTGCCCTACTGCTAAAATAGAAAAACCAGACCATGATACCCAAACTACCAATGATTTTGGGTGAAGATATTTTTCAACATTTCATCATCTGGTAGATAAAATGCAAGGAATTGACCCCATATGGTTTTAATATAGTTGACTATTGGCCCTAGGATCCATTTAAAAGAGTAGAACATTATCTGAATTCAATATAACATAAAGCCGACATCAAATATAAACACCAACCTCATCTAAATCATGATGTTTTCATGTATGTTTTTGATAACCAAGAAGCCATGATCAGATTGGTTAAGGTTGGCAAAGCCACTCATGAAGCAAAAATGTGGGGAATTCAAAATTTAAAGTTGAAGGAAGCTCAAGGGATTTTGACCCGTGAGATTAAAAATAGGGGAAAATGTTGTAATTTAAGAGTAGATTCAAAAGTAAACACATAGCCCTTTATTCTTCCTCGAGTTTCTCAAGGCCTTGTGTGAGTTATCGATAGTGTTCCAATGAGTAATTTTTTGAGAAAAAATCTAGTGTCAAAAGGTCTAACACAGGGAGTCATTGATGTAGATAATGAAATCAATACTCATGTTCTAATCAATAATTATTCAACTCAAATTTTTTAAAATAAAAGAATTGATTCAATTAGTTCAGTTTCTTATGTTTTATCCACTCCACTTATTTTAATTCTTAATGTTTTATCTAGTCCATCAAGTTCAGACCCATATTTTACACTATTTGTCATTGCCCCTGATATGTTCAAAACATTGAGTAAGGTCTCACAACACCTTCTTATCAAAATTAGAAACAAAAATTTGAATTTGAAAATAGAAGGAGAGAAAATGCAAATATGGTTGTAATATAAGAACTTGAACTTGAATTTAAATATGAAAATAAGAAAATAAATTCATTCACTACGATTAAAATAAAAAGAGGGGGAGATTATATTGACACCATTCAAACCTAGGTTTTCACTAATTTAACCAAGTTTGAAAGGTCAACAACCCTCTCTAAGCTTAAAACATTCAATGATGTGGATGCTGATACAGTGGGAAAAGATTATGAGTTGTATAGGTAAAAGATTACTGACTTAGAAAAAGACTTGAGGCAAATAAAAGGGAGCTTAGAGGACCTAATAATAATAAAATATTAAAATGAAAGGTTTTATCTGATATAGAGCTTAATTTAATTGAATTATATTTAATATTTTTAACTGGATTCAGAAAAAATGATTGATATCATAGATAAAGCCCAGATTCAAGGTGTTTCAACTAAATTCAAAAACATTGAGTCATAAATAGGTCTTAATTATGTGAATTATTGTTTATAGGGTTCATAAGAGGTTAGAATAAATATGGATGACTGAGGAACTTGAGTCTTTTTGCAAAAAAAACTTGAGAGATATTGTCTTCATTTTTAATTCCATATCTACAAGACAAAACTAGATTTTGGATAATCAAGGAATCTATTAAGGGCAAGGAGAAAAAATGTTAAATTCAGAGAAAGTTGAGGTCATTGTATGCACCCATATTTTATATAGTGCAACATTTCATGAAAATATGATGATGTAAAGATCTCCATAATGTAAACATGCACAAACCTAGTCTTCTCCCTTCTCACTTGTCTTTTGCCCATTTTCTAACCTTTAAAATTTTCTAATTTTTTATTTTCAATATTTAGCCTTTAATATTAAAAACTATTATGGCATGGAAAAACCACCATGGTATTTTATGCATCCAGTCTGATGGTTAGTTCCATAATCATAGTTGTTCACATAAATGCCACGACAGTTTCAAAATGGCCTCTTACATAGAGTGACAGTTTCACCACTGTAGAAGTCTTTTTGAGATAGACTTTGGCGACTTGTGTTTTCACACATTTTTCATGATTATAATTACATTTTTTATTCTTTTCTCCTATGTTCACTTTCCTAATCCCCCACTACACTCTCAATCGTGATTAAATCAATCTTAACTAATTTCAAGTTAACTTCGACAAGCTCCTGGTCAATTTTCAATTATCTCCAACTTGTAACTTATTCTTCTTCCTTAAAATTATTTCATTTTTATTTGAATTTTAGATCATAAAATTGTTTAGGTGATTTAAGTTGACAAATTTTACATATCAATAGTTTGCCTTCTATTCTTTTGAAGGTCTTATTCCAAACTTCACATTAGTCTTTTAGTCATCCACACAAGCTGGAGAGGGGTACCCATGAATTTTTAGCCACTACTCTATCACTTTTGAGAAACCAGTGATTGTTCAATTTTATTTTCCTTTAATTTATTATTTGTATTTCATCCTCTTTATTTTTCCTCTCATGGGAGATTTCCATGGTCACCATTTGAGCAACATGTATAGAGTTAACTACCCAAGAATCGAATATTTCCATCTTCTTTTTTTATATTTGATCTATGCATTGTTCAAATTGAAAGATTCATTTTATTCTTTGTTTTGTTAATTATTTTTCTTATTTAGTTATATTTATTTTTCATTAGATTAGATTTCATTCAAAATATTATCCATACAAAAATTCAAAAAAAACACTATTTTTCTTTGCATTAAAAAAAATGTTTAAATCATTCTATTTGCATTTATACATTTTAAATCTCAAAGAATAATATTTTTGCATATTAGATCAAAGATAGATAAGTTAACTTTACATTTAATTACATCCAACTAACAACTCTCAATTTTCAATTTTTAAAGCATACAAATTTGTACACATAAGCACAAACAAACAATTTGCATACACAAAACTAAAAAATAAAAAAAAAGTTTGCATTTTAATTTGTTTCATCTTCTTACCTAATCATAAAAAACATTTAAAGAAAATAAATTACAGTCATAGATCAAGTTTTATTTAATTTTACTTCAATTTCATTTTCATATAAATTAATAGCAACCAAATTTAAAAGCTCACATTCAATCTTTGCATGTACAAACTAGATCTTTGAATTCAAAAATTGTATTGCATGTATAAGAAATCTAAATTGTGGATTTAATTTTTCATGTGCATAAATAAGATTTAAATCATTTATTAGGTTATATTTTTATTCACATTAAAACATAAATAAAAAAATCATTAATCCTTAGCAAGCATAGACTAATTTATACATTCATTTCAAATTAAAAATTAACATTTACATTATTATTTTAAAATTCAATTTTGATTAAGTATTGCATGTATAAAATCTTAAGAAAATGAGAAAATATTTCATTTCATTTTATTTTAGTTTATTAATTTTAGAAATAGAATTATTTTATTTTATTTTTTAAATCCTTTTTGAAAACACAAAATAAGCCCAACTAAATTCTTGTCAAAACAAGAACAACTTTAAAACTTCTTAAAATACAAAATCCAACTTTAAAATAAGCAAGTGCACATTTATTAAATCAACTTCATATCAAGATTTTTAAAAAAATAAAACACAATTCAAATTCCAAATAATTATTGCCTCACTCTTGTATTACACTTCTAGAACAAACTCATCTCCACATAGTAGGAACATTTTTTAGAGTGCTTGCCTCCATACCAATGAGTAATAGCCAAAGTGATATAAATTCAATTTTTAGTATAGAAGTATTTTGTTCCACTCCTACTCCAAACCTCATTATCAGTTGACTAAATTTTCTTGACGAGTAATCTCATCTAGTAAAATTCCAAGTAGTAAGACCAATCCACATTCTATCCCATAAAGTCAACAACCTACAAGTTTGATCTTTTCTATTTTTATCCACGGGTTTAGCCTTGTCATATCTCATTCACTTTGTAAGTGATATTTTCATGCCAAACCTAACCTCACATAGCAAGTCAAATATCAAGATTCCTTCAACCCAACTTAACCCAACTCCCAGAGCTTAGTGTAGTGGAAGAACTTCACTACCTTACCATTATCCATTCTAAAGATTCTTGGAACCCTTTCGCATCCCAATTCACTATTTTAAGTGATCAATACGATGCAAGTAGACTATTTTGGTATCTCTATGAGCATCTTTTACCACCTTGTATTCAAAACCCTACTCCCATAGCTCAACCTAACCAACCAACCCTTCCTATTTAAATATATCAACTAAATCAGTAAACTACTTATCCCATTATCCTTTCATTAGCTATCTCAGCTAGACTTTGAGAATTTGAGTGCACGAAGGTTAGTGTGTTGCTTTCCTCATGTACAGTCACCAACTAACAGTGAAATCAATATTTCCAAATTGAATGTTATGTCATTTATCCAATTACAAAAATGAAATGTGTGTGCATGCTATAGGAGATGTTGGACATTCATTCTCAGAGATAGAAATAAGCCTTATAAATGTGGTAAATGTACATGGAAAATACATGTTGGTAGATTTGGCTTACATACATGAGTGCCCTCATAAATGTAATAATTTATTAAATGTAAACTCATTAACATGAGATCTTATATTTTTAGTTATTATAAATTAGTGGCCCAAATAATCAAATTTCATTTGGGATTAGTTAAGGTGTGTAAGGATTAAAACACCTTGGTTATAAAAGGCTCTTATGCATGTGCTGTAAAAAGAGGGACGAAAAAGGATAAATAAAGACAAAACTAATATATAATCTAGCAAGAAACATTATTTAGATTTCATTACTTATTATGTTAAGATAATTTTAGCTAAAAGAAATATCTTTGAGATTTACTCTCTCTTTATGTTCCCACACAGATAATGTTAAGGAGGAATAAATAAAATAAAACCAATTATTGTATAAAATGCTATTTCTATTTTGAAATTGGTATATCTTTGTTATTAAAGTTTCTTTCGATATTAATTTCATTGTTTTATATAAATTTTAATGCATGCTATTTTTTATTAAGAGATGAAAAAATGTTAGAAAGCGGATTTTATCCTATTAATTGGTGAACATTAGAACCATTGTGATTTGGTCATTTTTTAAAAAGATTTGTAAACTTGTGGATATTATAGTACTTATATTTGTCTTTGCTATTTAACTTGATAA
>JARHVA010000555.1:1090000-1092500 GCA_037957365.1 Torreya grandis
CACATAAGGTTTATAGCTTAATTTTATTCAAGGTTTGCCTATACCATGCCAAAACATTCCTAAATCCTTTATCCAAGCTTCAACATAGGTTTTCATGCCCAAGCATGGGCTAGGATTTTGATCCTCAAAACAACATTCAAAAAAGACAATGATTTAAAATGGAAGTCAACTATGTCCAAAACTCATGACCAATATGTGGTCACTTCACAAAAAAAATGCAATATCATTTCATAATAATACATTTGACACACACATTGATTAAACACATTTAGGTCTAACTCCATTACTAGCATCTATACTAACATAAAGCATCGTTAGTTAGTATTAATAACTAGAAAGGATCACATAGCTAGTTACTATCACTAACTTATAAAAATCATATCATAAGTATTACTAAGTACTAATAATCATATAGTTAGGTAGAATTAACAACTATTACTACTCAATAATACATATTTTAGGATAGGTAAAAGGTCAATTATAGGTTAGGTTCTAGTCTCGATTCATAACCACATCATAAGGGACCTAGTTGATGACAATTATCCATAAAATTAGAAGGTTTAAATGATCAAGCCATTTTTGCATTAGAAACTAATGCTAAGGTGTTTCTTATCACTTTAACACTTAAAAGCAAAACACCAATGTAAATTTTTGCATGTACCACTTAAATAAAAATAATCCATAAAAATGAATTCATCTTTACAATTAAATCCAAGGAAAATTTTAGTGGTGAATATTCATAGTTAAGAGAATATTGGGGATTTCCAGACATAGGATTGGCTATGCGGACAATGTTGAGCTGCACATATTTTTTCTAAAAAACCCATGCACATTACTATTTGTTGTTCAAATATCCAAATGATTTATAATCCCAATAGTGTTTTATTCTTAGATCACAAAATGATGGCCTAGGTTGTTAAATAATGTTTGATTTGACACACATTTTGTGGCCCCTAGGATCTCACTCACTGAAAGTTTAGAGATAAATTTTGAAATGTAATTAAATTATATAGTTATACCCAACCTAAATATTTTAAATGTTCATAATATATATTATCAAAATTAAACATTATTTTTCCTCTTGGAAATATTTGACTTCAGATTATTCAGTGATTAGGTAAATATAAAAGGATTTGAATAAATAAATCACTAGCAGATCCAAACTAGTAAATCTATTGATCCAATTCAAAACTCTTCCAACATTGAAATTTAAAACCTACATGTAAATCTAATGATCCAATATAAAGTGTCATGTCCCTTTTTTTAGTGGACATCGTCAGAGTTGATGGTTAGCCTATTATGCGACCCTCGTAGGCTGATAGGATGGATAGAGGGTCATGATAGAGCTTGGCTTGGCTTCGACTAGCAGAATTTGTCCAATTGGCTTTCATTCAGGCTCTTTCAGACACGTTTGCCTAAGCTCCTATTATTTAGGGATATTTGACATGTAGCGGAGCACCCTTATTTTGGTATGGTCATGGGCAGAATCACTCCCTGATTCACCAGCTTCAGTCAGTTCGAGGATTTGACATATATTGAGGGAGATATTAATATTTGATTGATTTAATCAAATATTAATTATTTGACCTATTTTTAATTATGAAACCCTAATTGGGGCAATCACACCTTTTTGGAGGATATAAGGGTTTCTTATTGGAGGGAGGCAAATTATTATGAATGATTATGATTATTGATTTTTGCTAAGAATTCTTCTGAGAAGACTGAGCCAAGGGTTCCAGGATTCCATTTGCATTAGAGAACGTCCACTCTTCAGTGTGTGCAATTCAGACGTTGTGAGATATCAACTGATTTATTGCCACGTTGAGAGATAACTTCACACAGAAGTTATCACAGGTATTTACAGAGATTTATTTTATTAGGTTTTTGATTCAAGGTTTTGATTCAGATATTGCGCAGATAAAGATCTTCTGTATTAGAGCCATATATCTTGAGATCAGGGGTCCAGCAAATAGGTGTGCTATATTGGCAGCCGTACGATGTCTGTATAGATCTGTGCAAATCTGTACGCATCAACAGAAAGCGCAGAGACTGACATCGGCAGGCAGAGACTGACAGCGACTGACATCGGCTGACCCTATCACTGACGTCGATAGGATAACGACACCAGGAAACTAATGGTGGCAGTATAACCAACGTCGGTGACTATGTTTTTACACAGTAGGCCGAGACGTACCAGATTCAGGTTTTATTCCCAGTTTGCGAAATACTCAGGTTATTAAGACCGTATTTGAATATTCTTTTATATGCATGACAGAGGACATTTATTGTAATCATCTGAGCGAATAAATAAGATATTATACTGTGATTTATTTATCTATTTGGAGATATTTTACATGAATAAAGATAAGCAATTCAATAATATTCAGTTTCAGATTTCAAGGGAAACAGGGGATATTACAGTGGTATTAGAGCTTTTGTCTTTTATAGTCCCTATTGGTTGGGGATATTACATAAAGCATGCTTGTAATCATTCCTAAAA